>JAECUM010094141.1:0-81243 GCA_016617855.1 Megalonaias nervosa | reverse complement strand
TTTTATTCTTTATGGGAGGTTGTATTTTACTCTTCATGGGAAGTTGTATTTTATTCTTCATGGAAAGTTGCATTTTGTTCTTCACGGGAACTTGCATTTTATTCTTCATGGGAAGTTGTATTTTATTCTTTATGGGAAGTTGTATTTTATTCTTCATGGAAAGTTGCATTTTGTTCTTCACGGGAACTTGCATTTTATTCTTCATGGGAAGTTGTATTTTATTCTTTATGGGAAGTTGTATTTTTTTCTTTATGGGAGGTTGTATCTTATTCTTCATGGGAAGTTGTATTTTATTCTTCATGGGTTCTTGTATTTTATTCTTTATGGGAAATTGTATTTTATTCTTCATGGGAAGTTGCATTTTGTTTTTCACGGGAAGTTGTACCTTATTCTTCATGGGAAGTTGTATTTTATTATTTATGGGAGGTTGTATTTTCTTCTTCATTGGAAGTTGCATTTTATTCTTCATGGGAAGTTGTATTTTATTCTTCATGGGAAGTTGTATTTTATTCTTCATGGGAAGTTGCATTTAGTTCTTCACGGGAACTCATATTTTATTCTTCATGGGAAGTTGTATTTTATTCTTCATGGGAAGTTGTATTTCATTCTTCATGGGAAGTTGTATTTTTTTCTTTATGGGAACTTGTATTTTATTCTTTATGGGAAGTTGTATTTTATTCTTTATGGGAACTTGTATTTTATTCTTATGGGAAGTTGTATTTTGGGCTTCATGGGAAGTTGTATTTTGGTCTTCATGGGAAGTTGTATTTTATTCTTCATGGGAAGTTGTATTTTACTCTTCATGGGAAGTTGTATTTTGGGCTTCATGGGAAGTTGTATTTTATTCCTCATGGGAAGTTGTATTTTATTCTTCATGGGAAGTTGTATTTTATTCCTCGTGGAAAGTTATATTTTGTTCTTCTTGGGAAGTTGTATTTTATTCTTCACGGGAACTTGTATTTTCTTCTTCATTGGAAGTTGCATTTTATTCTTTATGGGAAGTTGCATTTTATTCTTCATGGGAAGTTCTAATTTGTTCTTTATGGGAACTTCTATTTTATTCTTGATGGGAAGTTGTATTTTATTCTTCATGGGTTCTTGTAGTTTATTCCTCGTGGAAAGTTATATTTTATTCTTCACGGGAACATGTATTTTCTTCTTCATTGAAAGCTGCATTTTATTCTTCATGGGAGGTTGCATTTTATTCTTCATGCGAAGTTGTATGTTGTTCTTCATGGGAACTTGTATTTTATTCTTCATGAGAACTTGCCTTTTATTCTTCATGGGAGTTGCGTTTTATTCTTCATGTGAAGTTGCATTTTATTCTTGATGGGAAGTTGCACTTTATTCTTCATGGGAAGTTGCATTTTATTCTTCATGGGAAGTTGCATTTTATTCTTCATGGGAAGTTGGAATTTATTCTTCATGGGAAGTTGTATTTTATTCTTTATGGGAGGTTGTATTTTATTCTTCATGGGAAGATTTATTTTATTCTTCATTGGAGGTTGTATCTTGTTCTTCATGGGAACTTGTGTTTTATTCTTCATGGGAAGTTGTATTTTGTTCTTCATGGGAAGTTGTATTTTGGGCTTCATGGGAAGTTGTATTTTATTCTTTATAGGAGGTTGGATTTTATTCTTCATGGGAAGTTCTATTTTATTCTTCATGGGAAGTTATATTTTGTTCTTCATGGGAAGTTGTATTTTATTCTTCATGGGAAATTGTATATTATTCTCCATGTGAACTTGTATTTTATTCTTCATGTGAAGTTTTATTTTATTCTTCATGGGAAGTTATATTTTGTTCTTCATGGAAAGTTATAGTTTGTTCTTCATGGTAACTTGTGTTTTATTCTTCATGGGAAATTGTATTATGTTCTTCATGGAAAGTTGTATTTTATTATTCATGGGAAGTTCTATTTTATTCTTCATGGAAAGTTATATTTTCTTCTTCATGGGAACTTGTGTTTTATTCTTCATGGGAAATTGTATATTATTCTCCATGTGAACTTGTATTTTATTATTCATGGAAAATTGTATATTATTCTCCATGTGAACTTGTATTTTATTCTTCATAGGAAGTTCTATTTTTTTCTTCACGGGAAGTTATATTTTGTTCTTCATGTGAACTTGTATTCTATTCTTCATGGGAAGTTGCATTTTATTCTTCATGGGAAGTTGCATTTTATTCTTCATGGGAAGTTGCAATTTATTCTTCACGGGAAGTTGTATTTTTTTCTTCATGGGAACTTGTATTTTATTCTTCATGGGAACTTGCATTTTTTTCTTCATGTTAACTTGTATTTTATTCTTCATGGGAAGTTGTATTTTATTCTTCATGGGAAGTTGTATTTTATTCTTCATGGAAACTTGCATTTTATTCTTCATGGGTTCTTGTATTTTATTCTTCGTGGGAAGTTATATTTTATTCTTAATGGAAAGTTGTATTTTTGTTCTTAAGGGGAAGTTGTATTTTATTCTTCATGGGAACTTGTATTTTATTCTTCATGGGAAGTTGTATTTTATTCCTTAGGGGAAGTTGTATTTTATTCTTCATGGGAAGTTGTATTTTATTCTTCATGGGAAGTTGTATTATGTTCTTCATGGGAAGTTGCATTTTATTCTTCATGGGAAGTTGGATTATGTTGTTCATGGGAAGGTGCATTTTATTCTTCATGGGAAGTTGTATTGTATTCTTCATGGTTTATTCTTCATTGGAAGTTGTATTTTATTCTTCATGGAAAGTTGTATTTTGGGCTCCATGGGAAGTTGTATTTTCTTCTTCATGGGAAGTTGTATTTTATTCTTCATGGGAAGTTGTATTTTGGTCTTCATGGGAAGTTGTATTTTATTCTTCATGGGAGGTTGTATTTTGGGCTTCACGGGAAGTTGTATTTTGTTCTTCATGGGAAGTTGTATTTTGGGCTTCATGGGAACTTATATTTTATTCTTTATGGGATGTTGTATTTTATTCTTCATGGGAAGTTGTATTTTGGCCTTCATGAGAAGTTGTATTTCATTCTTCATGGGAAGTTGTATTTTGTTCTTCATGGGAACTTCTGTTTTATTCTTTATGGGAAGTTCTATTTTATTCTTCATGCGAAGTTGTATTTTATTCTTAATGGAATGTTGTATTTTTGTTCTTCAATTGAAGTTGTATTTTGTTCTTTATGGGAAGTTGTATTTTCTTCTTCATTGGAAGTTGCATTTTATTCTTCATGGGAAGTTGTATTTTATTCTTCATGGGAAGTTGTATTTTATTCTTCATGGGAGGTTGTATTTTATTCTTGATGGGTACTTGTATTTTATTCTTCATGGGAACTTGCATATTATTCTTCATGGTTTCTTGTATTTTATACTTCATGGGAAGTTGTATTTTTGTTCTTCATGGGAAGTTGTATTTTGTTCTTTATGGGAAGTTGTATTTTCTTCTTCATTGGAAGTTGCATTTTATTCTTCATGGGAAGTTGTATTATATTCCTCGTGGAAATTTATATTTTGTTCTTCATGGGAACATGTATTTTATTCTTCACGGGAATATGTATTTTCTTCTTCATTGGAAGTTGCATTTAATTCTTTATGGGAAGTTGCATTTTATTCTTGATGGGAAGTTGTATTTTGTTCTTCATGGGTTCTTGTATTTTATTCTGCATGGGTTTTTGTATTTTAGTCTTCATGGGAAGTTATATTTTATTCCTAATGGAAAGTTGTATTTTTGTTCTTCAATTGAAGTTGTATTTTGTTCTTTATGGGAAGTTGTATTTTCTTCTTCATTGGAAGTTGCATTTTTTTCTTCATGGGAAGTTGTATTTTATTCTTCATGGGAAGTTGTATTTTATTCCTCGTGGAAAGTTATATGTTGTTCTTCTTGGGAACTTGTATTTTATTCTTCACGGGAATATGTATTTTCTTCTTTATTGGAAGTTGCATTTAATTCTTTATGGGAGGTTGCATTTTATTCTTCATGGGAAGTTGTATTTTGTTCTTCATGGGTTCTTGCATTTTATTCTGCATGGGTTCTTGTATTTTATTCTTCATGGGAAGTTATATTTTATTCTTAATGGAAAGTTGTATTTTTGTTTTTCAATTGAAATTGTATTTTGTTCTTTATAGGAAGTTGTATGTTCTTCTTCATTGGAAGTTGCATTTTGTTCTTCATGGGAAGTTGTATTTTATTCTTCACTGGAAGTTTAGTTCTATTTTATTCTTCATGGGAAGTTGTATTTTATTCCTCGTGGAAAGTTATATTTTGTTCTTCTTGGGAAGTTGTATTTTATTCTTCACGGGAACTTGTATTTTCTTCTTCATTGGAAGTTGCATTTTATTCTTCATGGGAAGTTGCATTTTATTCTTCATGGGAAGTTCTAATTTGTTCTTTATGGGAACTTCTATTTTATTCTTGATGGGAAGTTGTATTTTATTCTTCACGGGAAGTTGTATTTTATTCTTCATGGGTTCTTGTAGTTTATTCCTCGTGGAAAGTTATATTTTATTCTTCACGGGAACATGTATTTTCTTCTTCATTGAAAGCTGCATTTTATTCTTCATGGGAGGTTGCATTTTATTCTTCATGCGAAGTTGTATGTTGTTCTTCATGGGAACTTGTATTTTATTCTTCATGAGAACTTGCCTTTTATTCTTCATGGGAGTTGCGTTTTATTCTTCATGTGAAGTTGCATTTTATTCTTGATGGGAAGTTGCACTTTATTCTTCATGGGAAGTTGCATTTTATTCTTCATGGGAAGTTGCATTTTATTCTTCATGGGAAGTTGCAATTTATTCTTCATGGGAAGTTGTATTTTGTTCTTCATGGGAACTTGCATTTTATTCTTCATGGGAACTTGCATTTTATTCTTCATGGGAACTTGTATTTTATTCTTCATGGGAAGTTGTATTTTGTTCTTCATTTGAACTTGCATTTTATTCTTCATGGGTTCTTGTATTTTATTCTTCATGGGAAGTTATATTTTTTTCTTAATGGAAAGTTGTATGTTTCGTATTCATGGGAAGGTATATTTTATTCTTCATGGGACTTGTATTTGATTCTTCATGGGAAGTTGTATTTCATTCTCTTGGTGAAGTTGTATTTTATTCTTCATGGGAGGTGGTATTTTATTCTTCATAGGAAGTTGTATTTTATTCTTCATTGGAAATTGTATCTTGTTCTTCATGGGAAGTTGTATTTTATTCTTCATGGGAAGTTGTATTATGTTCTTCATGGGAAGTTGCATTTTATTCTTCATGGGAAGTTGTATTATGTTGTTCATGGGAAGTTGCATTTTATTCTTCATGGGAAGTTGTATTGTATTCTTCATGGTTTATTCTTCATGGGAAGTTGGATTTTATTCTTCATGGGAAGTTGTATTTTGGGCTTCATGGGAGGTTGTATTTTATTCTTCATGGGAAGTTGTATTTTATTCTTCATGGGAAGATGCATTTTATTCTTTATGGGAAGTTGTATTTTGTTCTTTATGGGAAGTTGTACTTTCTTCTTCATTGGAAGTTGCATTTTGTTCTTCATGGGAAGTTGTATTTTATTCCTCGTGGAAAGTTATATTTGTTCTTCTTGTGAACTTGTATTTTATTTTTCACGGGAATATGTATTTTCTACTTTATTATAAGTTGCATTCAATTCTTTATGGGAGGTTGCATTTTATTCTTCATGGGAAGTTGTATTTTGTTCTTCATGGGTTCTTGTATTTTATTCTGCATGGGTTCTTGTATTTTATTCTTCATGGGAAGTTATATTTTATTCTTAATGGAAAGTTGTATTTTTGTTCTTCAATTGAAGTTGTATTTTGTTCTTTATGGGAAGTTGTATTTTCTTCTTCATTGGAAGTTGCATTTTGTTCTTCATGGGAAGTTGTATTTTATTCTTCACTGGAAGTTTAGTTCTATTTTATTCTTCATGGGAAGTTGTATTTTATTCCTGGTGGAAAGTTATATTTTGTTCTTCTTGGGAAGTTGTATTTTATTCTTCACGGGAACTTGTATTTTCTTCTTCATTGGAAGTTGCATTTTATTCTTCATGGGAAGTTGCATTTTATTCTTCATGGGAAGTTCTAATTTGTTCTTTATGGGAACTTCTATTTTATTCTTGATGGGAAGTTGTATTTTATTCTTCACGGGAAGTTGTATTTTATTCTTCATGGGTTCTTGTAGTTTATTCCTCGTGGAAAGTTATATTTTATTCTTCACGGGAACATGTATTTTCTTCTTCATTGAAAGCTGCATTTTATTCTTCATGGGAGGTTGCATTTTGTTCTTCATGGGAAGTTGTATGTTGTTCTTCATGGGAACTTGTATTTTATTCTTCATGGGAGTTGCGTTTTATTCTTGGTGTGAAGTTGCATTTTATTCTTCATGGGAAGTTGCACTTTATTCTTCATGGGAAGTTGCATTTTATTCTTCATGGGAAGTTGCAATTTATTCTTGATGCGAAGTTGCAATTTATTCTTCATGGGAAGTTGTATTTTGTTCTTCATGGGATCTTGTATTTTATTCTTCATGGGAACTTGCATTTTATTCTTCATGGGATCTTGTATTTTATTCTTCATGGGAACTTGCATTTTATTCTTCATGGGAACTTGTATTTTGTTCTTCATGGGAAGTTGTAATTTATTCTTCATGGGAAGTTGTATTTTGTTCTTCATGGGAACTTGCATTTTATTCTTCATGGGTTCTTGTATTTTATTCTTCATGGGAAGTTATATTTTATTCTTAATGGAAAGTTGTATTTTCGTTCTTCATGGGAAGTTGTATTTTATTCTTCATGGGAACTTGTATTTGATTCTTCATGGGAAGTTGTATTTCATTCTTTACGTGAAGTTGTATTTTATTCTTCATTGGAGGTGGTATTTTATTCTTCATAGGACGTTGTATTTTATTCTTCATTGGAGGTTGTATCTTGTTCTTCATGGGAGGTTGTATTTTATTCTTCATGGGAAGTTGTATTATGTTCGTCATGGGAAGTTGCATTTTATTCTTCATGGGAAGGTGTATTATGTTGTTCATGGGACGTTGCATTTTATTCTTCATGGGAAGTTGTATTGTGTTCTTCATGGTTTATTCTTCATGGGAAGTTGTATTTTATTCTTCATGGGAAGTTGTATTTTGGGCTTCATGGGAAGTTGTATTTTATTCTTCATTGGAAGTTGTATTTTATTCTTCATGGGAAGTTGTATTTTATTCTTCATGGGAAGTTGTATTTTGTTCTTTATGGGAAGTTGTATTTTCTTCTTCATTGGAAGTTGCATTTTATTCTTCATGGGAAGTTGTATTTTATTCCTCGTTCAAAGTTATATATTTTTCTTCATGGGAACTTGTATTTTATTCTTCACGGGAATATGTATTTTCTTCTTTATTGGTAGTTGGATTTAATTCTTTATGGGAAGTTGCATTTTATTCTTCATGGGAAGTTGTATTTTGTTCTTCATGGGTTCTTGTATTTTATTCTGCATGGGTTCTTGTATTTTATTCTTCATGGGAAGTTATATTTCATTCTTAATGGAAAGTTGTATTTTTGTTCTTCAATTGAAGTTGTATTTTGTTCTTTATGGGAAGTTGTATTTTCTTCTTCATTGGATGTTGCATTTTGTTCTTCATGGGAAGTTGTATTTTATTCTTCATGGGAGGCTGTATTTTATTTTTCATTGTAACTTGTATTTTATTCTTCATGTGAACTTGCATTTTATTCTTCATAGGTTCTTGTATTTTATACTTCATTGGAAGTTATATTTTATTCTTAATGAAAAGTTGTATTTTTGTTCTTCATGGGAAGTTGTATTTTGTTCTTTAGGGGAAGTTGTATTTTCTTCTTCATGGGACATTGCATTTTATTCTTCATGGGAAGTTATTTTTTATTATTCATATGAAGTTGTAATTATTCTTCATGGGAAGTTGTATTTAATTCTTCACTGGAAGTTTAGTTCTATTTTATTCTTCATGGGAAGTTGTATTTTATTCCTCGTGGTAAGTTATATTTTGTTCTTCATGGGAAGTTGTATTTTATTCTTCACGGGAACTTGTATTTTCTTCTTCATTGGAAGTTTCGTTTTATTCTTCATGGGAAGTTCTAATTTGTTCTTCATGGGAACTTCTTTTTTATTCTTGATGGGAAGCTGTATTTTATTCTTCATGGGAAGTTGTATTTTATTCTTCATGGGTTCTTGTAGTTTATTCCTCGTGGAAAGTTATATTTTATTCTTCACGGGAACATGTATTTTCTTCTTCATTGAAAGCTGCATTTTATTCTTCATGGGAAGTTGCATTTTGTTCTTCATGGGAAGTTGTATTTTGTTTTTCATGGGAACTTGTGTTTTATTCTTCATGGGAACTTGCCTTTTATTCTTCATGGGAGTTGCGTTTTATTCTTCATGTGAAGTTGCATTTTATTCTTCATGGGAAGTTGCATTTTATTCTTCATGGGAAGTTGCATTTTATTCTTCATGGGAAGTTGCCTTTTATTCTTCATGGGAAGTTGTATTTTGTTCTTCATGGGAACTTGTATTTTATTCTTCATGGGAACTTGCATTTTATTCTTCATGGGAACTTGTATTTTATTCTTTATGGGAAGTTGTATTTTATTCTTCATGGGAAGTTGTATTTTATTCTTCATGGGAAGTTGTATTTTATTCTTCATGGGAAGTTGTATTTTATTCTTCATGGGAAGTTTTATTTTATTGTTCATGGGAACTTGCATTTTATTCTTCATGGGTTCTTGTATTTTATTCTTCATGGGAAGTTATATTTTATTCGTAATGGAAAGTTGTATTTGTGTTCTTCATGGGAAGTTGTATTTTATTCTTCATGGGAACTTGTATTTTATTCTGCATGGGAAGTTGTATTTTATTCTTGAGGGGAAGTTGTATTTTATTCTTCATAGGAAGTTGTATTTTATTCTTCATTAGAGGTTGTTGCTTGTTCTTCATGGGAAGTTGTATTTTATTCTTCATGGGAAGTTGTATTATGTTGTTCATGGGAAGTTGCATTTTATTCTTCATGGGAAGTTGTATTGTATTCTTCATGGTTTATTCTTCATGGGAAGTTGTATTTTATTCTTCATGGAAAGTTGTATTTTGGGCTTCATGTGAAGTTGTATTTAATTCTTCGTGGGAAGTTGTATTTTATTCTTCATGGGAAGTTGTATTTTGGTCTTCATGGGAAGTTATATTTTATTCTTCATGGGAGGTTGTATTTTGGGCTTCACGGGAAGTTGTATTTTATTCTTCATGGGAAGTTGTATTTTGGGCTTCATTTGAAGTTATATTTTGTTCTTTATGGGAAGTTGTATTTTATTCTTCATGGGAAGTTGAATTTTGGGCTTCATGAGAAGTTGTATTTTATTCTTCATGGGAAGTTGTATTTTATTCTTCATGGGAAGTTGTATTTTTGGCTTCATGGGAAGTTGTATTTTATTCTTCATGGAAAGTTGTATTTTATTCTTCATGGGAAGTTGTATTTTGAGCTTCATGGGATGTTGTATTTTATTCTTCATGGGAAGTTGTATTTTGGTCTTCATGGGAAGTTCTATTTTGTTCTTCATATTTTGGTCTTCATGGGAAGTTCTATTTTGTTCTTCATGGGAGGTTGCATTTTATTCCTTTAGATATGTCACGGAGGAGAATGTAACACGTTTGCAATATTTGGATATGACCGAGAGTCGTGCATAATAATTCTGAGTTAATTTTAATATGACACAAAGTCATATGTAATAATGTTTTGTTATTTTAGTTATGTCACAGAATCCTCTGCAGTAATTATTTTTTTTAGATATGACGTAGATCTGTATGTACTAATTTTGTGTTATTTTTGATATGTTAGAAAGTCGTACATATTAATTTTGTGTTCTTTTAGATGTCAGAAAGTCGTGCATATTAATTTTGTATTCTTTTAGATATGACACAGAGTCCAATGTAACAAATTAATACGTCTTTCATAACTTTCTATAAATTTGTTTACAGTTAAGCTGTGCTGTTCGCTCGAGTTATATAAGTTCTCCTGAAGTTAGTAGTCCGTTTTATAGAAGTTCCAGTCATTACAGGATGGAAATCAAGGTACATTATTTCTTTTTACATCAAGTCGTTTATGTATCTAATAATAACTCCTGCAAACACACAATGCAATGACACTAACACTACAGGCACGCATATAACCTTACACCGACTTTCAACAAATGTTCCTCTGTCTGTGTGTTTCGATGTCGTCCTTTACGCAAATTCGCCTTTACCAAATGAAACGTACGTCATTTCTGATGGTAATGATTTAGCTATAGGAGAACGAGTTAGACTACAATGTACAAATAAGTTCATTTGATTGTTTTCAGTTAGCACGTATCATACAAGTGCATTACCGTCCTTTGTGCATTGTATAAGCAAATAGCTCCAATTATACATGTTTGATAGGGAGCAAACCTACACAAAATATTTATAATTTTGCCGTGATTGTTATGAAAATCAATACAGTTTGTATGTCCAAATTCTGATACTCATCATCGTCATAGTAATTTTGTTGTTTTCTGCACAAGTGTATAAATATGAGAAACATGCACACAAACCGACACTTGTAACAGACGAGAAGGAGGTTACGTTTATTCAATATTATATTAGTAGATCAATGAAATTTCAAAATAATCTATTTCGTATTTATATTAATCCATCTGGATTACCATATTATTATTGTAGTTTGTTCCGGAGAGTATTGAACTTGACGAGACAACGAGAACACCGACTGAAATAAATGTGGTGTCAACAATTCCAATTCCGTGCCTTGATTGCAGAGATCGGGACTCTGATTGTGTCTATGAAATTAAAATACGAGCAAGTGAGACAAATTTTAGATACCTTGCAGTTGAATACAATCCCAGTCTAAATAATCTATATTATTTTCAAGGAATGAAAGGAATTATTTTATTCCCACTGAATGTCCCTGTGTGTGAGATTAATGTCGTTCTACACAAAAAGAAATAAGAGGAATCCCTGAAATATGTTTTCTGAATGATTGCATATTTCTTTTATCGAAAGGGTTTACGTATTTCGCTTCCCTTAACCATTATAGTAGGTGAAATGAAAAACTGGGCATGATCTTTTTGTTTGTAAGTACTTGTGAAGAATATGCACAGTAACACCCATTAATATGTATTCGTCGTTTCTCATTTATTCATCAGAATGCTGCCAGAAGTCATTCAGTTCTAGCTGTAGTAGGTTTAACTTTAACTGTCATTTTCTGTGTGAGTATAGACGTATAGAGAAAAAAAAGCATCGTCTAGATTGTTTAAGGTTCGGGTTCCCAAACTTTGTTCTCTTAGTCTTGTGTTGAAGTATTCGTTTATTTCTGGTGTTCTTCCCGTTCGTTTGTCGTGCTTAAATTTATTCATCAAATGCATTGAAATCAAATAGTTTAAACTGACAGTGGATTAATTATTAAGTTAATGAAAATTTTGATTATTTTCATTTGAATATGATAACGATGCAAATCATCTGCTACAAGAGAGAGAGAGAGAGCATAAGTGAATCTATAACTGCTAAGCAAAGTCTGTGGTAAATCTCAGCTTTAAAAGTATTCAAGAATGCCATTATTCTTGAACTTCGTCATCACTTTGATGTGCCTAATGTCGTTTTGTATTTCTGAAACAACAAATAATCTCTAATGTTTGTTTCCATTTTGTTAACAAGTGAATTGTTATCACTGAATATAATAATCGGAGAAGGAGCTGAACTAATGTAGACTTCAAAAGGTTGCAAAGACAGTTTCAGAACCGTGTAATAATTCGTTTGGTGCTTGTTTATTTTGTTAAAAAGCACACCACATGATTGATACCATTTTTGTCTTTTTCAATCAATACCCCACGAATCACTACATCACTTGCATCAGCATACATTTTAAACGATTGACAAAAATCTTGAGTTGAAAGAAGTAGTGCACTTTTAAGTATGGCTTTCAATTGCTCGAAAGCGTCCTGACATTTGTCAGACCAAAAAAACCGGATTTCTTACTCACCAAAATGGTCATGGGTCCAGCAATTGTTGTACCATTTGAGAAATGTTTCTGATAAGATTCAGCCTTACCGAAAATTGCATCGGTCGTTTCTTAGTGATAGACACAGGGAGTTCATATATATCCTTCACTTTAACTTCTATAGGTTTAACTTGACTCTGTCTCACAATATGTGCTGAAAACTTAACACAAGCACAAAATTCACTTTTCTTTAAATTAATTGTCGGATCTGCATCAGTAAGTCGCTCAAAGAATTTCAGGATTGTTTCCAAATGATCTTTTCAGGTGTCGAAGCAGATGATGACGCCATCAATGTACGCCTCAGAGATAACTAGACCAGATGTTATCATACTCATTAAATGCTGTTATATTGACAGAGAATATTTTATACCAAACGGCATCACTTTGTATTGATGAAGTCCATCTGGAGTTGCAAATGCCAAAATTTCTTTTGCTATCTCTCTTCGTGAGTGGGATTTTCCAGAATTGTTGTAAATGGTGAACTTATGTTGACGTATTCTGAATTTCAAATTTTGTCAATTCAGTCATTGGCAATGGAAATGAATCTGTTTTGGTGACACTGTTTATTGTTCTTTAGTCAGTACACATGAGGAAATTATTATTTGGTTTCGGCACAAGAATACATGGTGAACTCCATTATTTGGCTATTGAAATAATTATCCATCAAATATTGAGTTTCTTTTATTTTCAAACATTACTGCTTGAGAGGATTCATCCTGTAAGGATGTTCATTCACATATGTGGAATCTACAATTTCAACATAATGGTAGATTTTATTTGTTCGTGTTCGAATATCTGGAAACAAGTACTCATAATCACGTAATAGTTGTGTTAGTTCAGTCTTTTCTTGTGGTTGCAGATGGGAAGGTTTCTGGTCCAGATGGTTCAGTATTTACGAAGACTGGTTATACCAATGCCACTACAGTCAAAAGGACTAAACGCTAAAGGTTCTTGAACTGATTCTCTAACAGCAAACAACACCCACATCCCAATCTTTTCTTATATCAAAGCAAATTGACCAATCGTATTCAACAAAGTTTTGATAAAATCTTTACAAAACTCCTTGACTTTATTGATACGCAGAAAATTTAAAATTGTTGTATGACTAATTCATGCGTAACTTGTTGGAAAATTCCAGACCTAAAATTTGATCCTTTATCAAAGATTTCACTTTCGTTTTAGTTTTGGTCTTCCTCAAAGGAATTGCCTCTGAAAATCTTGTAGACGCACCCAATACGGTCAAAAAATATTGGTTACCTGATTTGATCTAAGGTAGAGGACAGACACAGTCTGCCATTTTTCTGCTAAATGGTTCACTAAATTTAAGAATAGATTGCAGATGACCCTAAGGTATAGTCTGATTGTTTTTCTAGCATATGACAAGTATGACAATATGTGCAGTTTTACAAACAACACCTTTAATTTTCGGCCAATAAAAATGATTCAAGATTTTGTTGTCAATCCTATTAACTCCAAAATGACCAGTCAAGGGAGCTTCATCGGCTAGACTAAGAATATTCTGTCAGTATCCCCCCGAACAACAATTTGACATCTCACTGAGCACTCGTCATCAGCGTGTACCTAAAGTGGTCTCCATTTTATCATATGGACCACATTTTGACAACATAACTAACTGAGATTTGCCTGGCTGCAGTTTTCCTAGTAGCCCTCTCAAAGAAACAGGAGATCTCATGATCTTGTTCCTGTTGGACAATGGATGAGCGTCTTTTGTCACCTTAATTAGAATAGAGAGAAGGAGTAGTAAAATTATCACTGTGAATAATACTTCTGGTTGATTAACACCAGGAACAAAAGCGACCTCTTCGAAAGACTTACCAACATATGTGTCAGCCAAAAGAATAGTTTTCTAATAAAAAATAATTCTCAAAATCTCTTTTTGCCATAGCCTTAATAACTGCACATGCAGGGTAAATATCTGGGATTTCATTTGAAATCCAAACAAGGCTTATAATCTGCAAGTGGATATTAACCACTAAATCTTATCTCCGTCTAGGTCATTCCCTAGTAATAAATGAACAACTTCAATGGATAACGAAGTTACCACTCCGACACTCACGAATCCTGACACTACGTCTGATGACAAAGTTAAACAATTTAGAGGAACATTAACAAATTAACAAACTCTACTCAATGAATAAAAACACTTTCAGTAGAGGAAGACTTCTCAGTTAAAGGCAATTTACCTGATAACAGAAGACTCTGTGAAGCTCCCGTGTTCCTTAATATTTTAATAAGAATAGGTTTGGCAGAATCACCAATGTGTGATATAGAACCTTTAGGCATGAATGGTTCAAAATTAGCTATCATAAAATCAGACTGGGTTTTTGCTTGATCAAACAAATGTATTGATTTCAATACAAAAACGTGACCTTGATGTCTTTGAAATAAGTGTATTTGGCATAGCTCTGTCTTTAATATGTTGCTGATTTTTTTAACCTGAAGCAATCGGAAATGACGTGCCATTCTTCTTTCAATAAGTGCATGTAGGAAGAGATAAGATTTCTGGCCAGTGTTATCAGATGTTTGATTCTTAAAAGTTGTGCCAGATTGACAGTTGGAACTACCCGCATAAGACTACGATAACTTTGTACCAAAACAAAAACTGCTGAGAGGAAGACTTTCTGAAAAATGAAACGTTGTGAATGACGGAATAATCAGCAGCTGTACGAACAGTATTTTCTAAAGTGTCTAACTTTTGCTCATCAAGATTGATTTTGACATCACTACAGATGCAATTCTTGAACTTTTCAATTAATATGAGCGGTCTGAAGTTATCGTAATCTTGATCAACTTTCATGGCTAAGTACCACCTATCAAATAGTTGCTCCTTTTCCCTTGCAACTTCGACTTGAGTTTGTCCATTTTCTTTTCTACAATTACTAAACTTTTCTCGATATACCTCAGGTACCAACTCATAACCTTTCAAGATACATTCGTTGGTCACATCATAATCAGTACTTTGTTGCCAACAAGTACACTTTGTAATTAGGAAGTCACAAGCTCTAAAGGCCATTTCAAGTTTAAGCATTTTATCAAAATGAGGAAAATATGTATCTACTTCTATTTATTCAAAAGGGGGTACTAACCTTATATTTCTGGTAATACCAACACCTGAACGTGCGTATAAAGGGGCGATTTTTCCGCCCGCCAGTTCTGATTCGTTTGGTTTTAGTTGCAATTCCTTTCTACTCTTTCTCTGCATATGTATTTCTCTCTCTCTCTCTCTCTCTCTCTCTCTCTCTCTCTCTCTCTCTCTCTCTCTCTCTCTCTCTCTCTCTCTCTCTCTCTCTCTCTCTCTCTCTCTCTCTCTCTTTATATGTATGTGCTCTTGTTTCTCTTTTCTCTGTCTTTGAATATGTATTTCTCTCTCGTTATTTTCTCTATACCTTTGTTTTTCTCTTTGTTCTTTCTCGCTCTGCATTTTTATTTCCTCTTTTGTTCCCTTATTTTCAATTGGCCATTCCATTATTTCTTTTGATAATTCCAATTTCATTATTTTTAAATCGTAATTCATTTAATTTCCTACGAAAACCAGAAAGAGATGTACTAACGAAACTCAAATCTGTTTCTTCGAAAATTTCATTTCCAAGCAAATAATGGACTAATGTGTTGTTTCTTAAGATTCTACTTTTGTTAAAAATACTTTAACTTCGTAACGACGTAATATCTATCACACTCATGGCACTCGTCCTTTTTCGTTGACTCTAACGCCTGCTGGATAGTATTTAAACAAAGTTTACTACATTGATGACATTGTGAATGCTTGGTGATTTCACTAACGATCTCACAAGTATGTGAAATTAAAATGGTTATCTTGGAGAATCAAAACTCTGAAACAAAGTCAATTTGAATTTCAGTCAGTTTTAAATATCTCTGAAACGTTTTAAAGAATTTAAGACCCCAGACGAGCCCCCAATTTCTGTTACAACTCTATGTTCCTAAACTGAGTAACAGAAAGAAGAAAAACCAACCATTTTAGTCAAATCAAAAAATAAATTAATTTTCTGAGTTACAAATGAACGTCTAAGAAGAATATACATTACTGTGAATTAAAACAAATAATCCTAAATGTTCTATCGTAAGTCCCGAAGTGTAGAATGTTCCGAATGAATTCTAGTAATCTTGAATGTGCTGAAATACCTATACACTTGATGTGTCCTCTTTCAGAATTGTTTCTTGTTTCTTTAAGAACATGATTTCCGTGTTTAAGTAAGCTTTGAATGTCTCCTTGTATTCTTTTGTAATAGAGAACACTTAATGCGATATTCTTTTGATCTACTTCAAGTTTTTAATTCACCTGTATCTGTTGTAATCCTCTGTATCAAACGAGTTCAATATCGTTTCATTCGTTTGATCCTTTTTCCGTATTTTAATCTATATTGCCTTGGACCACGCTGATATTGTAATAAGCCCCATAACAGCTGATTCTTTATATTTGTTTTAAATTGCTGAACTTCAGTGCTACATTTGTTGCCGAATTCAGTAATTGTAGCATCTTTTGTCAATCTATTATTGTTGAGGTTCAACTAAATGTTACTTGTTTCACCAAGTGCGGTATCACTTCCCCTGTTTTCACTTCAGTGTTAAAATGAAAATCAAAATTGTGTATCATTCCCAATGAAAAAACATTGTATCATTGAAGCGATATATTTCCAATCATTTTATACATAATCTATAGTATTAATTTGCAAGGACAATATATGTTACATGCATGCTGTGCAACTCTGTAACCTTCACATCTTCATATCTAATACTGAATACGTTAATTGTTACCTTCTGGAATTACCATTAAGAATTTATGAAACAGACATTGGTGAACAATATTTTCAACAGGCAAAAACTCTAGTAAACACGATCAAGAGCCATTAGTGAATCTTTGCTGTTATTGATTTATTAGAAGAAAACATATTTTAAATTTGAACACTGTTTAATGGTTGAGTCAATATCTATATAGATCTCTGGCTACTATATGCTAGGGATTTGGAATAATAGTTTGTTATTCACAAGCTGCAATTGGTAATGAGAATTATTTGGTTTATTGAGTCATGTCACACATTCAACATTAACGCCTTTTGATTATCACCACAGGCAATTGTTCCATATTTGATTCTTACGTAAATTTATCAACAGTTACAATGACCATTCTTCATTGATTGATATATATTCAATTTCAATGGAAGTATTCGTTTATTAATTGTAGTAACCAACAATAAAATCATTGAGATGAAACATTGATATGCAAAAGGGAATACACAGGCATATATTGTCTTAAGTAATAGTATATAATTACTAGTACTTTGCATTTCTTCACAGGAAAATGTTGCCAACATACATTAGAAATACTTATTTTAAGTGTCTAAATCCGATTCCCAACAACGTTTACATAATACATGCTGTTAAAATATATTTGCACATAATGTAGAAACAAGAGCTGTTTGGTTACAGTTTAATTGGGATCATGATCTAGAAATGTTTGAATTCTTTTAGGCAATAAACAATTTTCCCTTTTTGGCCCATGTTAGTAACTCTGGAGTGTAGGCTTGACCAAAATGGATAATTGTTTCGAAAGTTGGTAGAAACTGAAACGATTGGAAGTCTTCTTTCAAATGCAAGTTTCTTGTGAGAGGTAATTAAATACGTATATAAATATCTGCCAGCGTCTTTCCGTTAGAATGACAATGCATTTGAAAAGAACCAGAGTCATAAAAATACCGGTCTTTTGGGGCAAGCATACTAGTTTCTCACCAGAACGAAACAAATCTTTTTTTACCATTCTGTTGTTTCTTAACTTCGCCCATATCTAACGCATAAAACATTTGTCGTAGTGCATTGAAAGGAAAAGTGATTGACATTAAAATAACTTTCTGACTATTGAAAGGAATTGTAAAAGCAAATACCAATAAAACAATCAAGGGCCATTTGCACGCATTCAATGCATTTATAAACATTGTCCATTCCTGTTACATTTATCTAATGAACCATGTAGTAGCACACGCTATGTTCGTGGTTTTTGACCCATGTTAGTATAATGCATGCTTCAGGTATCCGTGATTCTCTACTTATAGTGTAAGCAGTGTAATTGAGAAATGTACTGTTTTGAGTACATTGAAGATAGGGACGACAGTTGATTTTATCCTGGGTGTGGCGCTTTCCAGTTCCATGAATCACCCTGACCTTTCTAGCCTAGAAAAGTATAGGAAATCTGGCCTACGATATGGTGATTTCTCCTTTACTTTCCTGCCTTTGATGTAAAGTTTGCAAAATAGTTTTCATTATTTTTCAATGAGTAGGTCATAAACTCGGTAATGCCATTATCTCAGTTTTCGATTTATTTGCAAATGAATGCAGCTTTAAATAAATCGTCAGCTTCTGTGGTGGAACGTGAATGCTACATCTCCAACTGTTAAGAGTGGTATATGATGGTACAGTTTTTAAGACCTATTAGCTGTAAACAAATCACAATTTATTCAACTAAGATGAAGAAAAGTTCAATAATTTTCCATGCTCCTTTCTTTACACCTTTTCAAGTTTTAAAATATATAATCGGTTTGATGGATATCAAGATTAAAACAATCAGACTTGAATAAATTAATTTTCAAGATATGACCTTTTTATGCAACAGCGAATATGACGGCAGAGTGTAACATCCAGTTGCGTTATGATGATTGGACGCCATAAAATCTGCAGTAGCTACTACATATATAGCAGCAGACAGCGATTTCTTCAAAAATGGGTACATTCAGTCTGTACCTTTTTTCTCGCCCGGAGTCAATCCAATCTTGTATATAAACTACGTTCCTCCGCCTCTGCAGGTACGTGAGATCATCATGCGTTCTTTGGGTAGAAATTAAACCGGGCTGCATTCTTTTCCCCATAGTCGGGATCTATTAGCACCAGTATAAATACTAGCTAATAATAGTACAGCACAACTACCAGCAGCAAAAGCAACATTAACAACAGGTACTATTGCATGTACTTGTTTGCGAATTTTATGTTTCTTTGTCAGTTCTTTATGTTAATAGTATTCTAGCTAGAGTTTTAATATTGGTTTGAAATATATAATTCTTTGTACGTGATATGTACCATCATTAATAGAATTATGTTTGTAGTGGTCGAAGTATAACAACTAACTTACTATTCTGCAATGTTGTTCCAGATTCTTTAGTCTCGTGGTATGTGTTCTAATCTTGTTAAATTTAAATAATAATAATAACAACAACAACAACAACAACAACAATAATAATAATAATAATAATAATAATAATAATAATAATAATAATAATAATAATAATAATAATAATATTATTATTATTATTTTAAGAGCTGATATATTTAGCATTAAATCTAATTTCCTATGAGGTCCTCGTTAAAATGTTTACAAAGTGCATACTATATACAGAAGTCAAACTTCGTAAAGAAAAGGTTGACAAAATTACATAAAAGCAAACAGCGAACGATATCATTAATTTCAAACAAAGCAAGATGAGAATGATATGAATGTACAATAAAATTGGACCTTGGATGTCATCAACTGTTAACCAAGAAAGGAAGCCATTATACAAGGACTTGAATTTTTATTGTAAGAAGTTTAATTTCTAATTCCATTGGGAATAGTATTCCATAATGTTGTATCCGATGCCACGAGAAGAGTATAGAGAAACAACAACAGTTAAATCGTGGATTGAAACCAGACTGTTTTGAAAAGGAACAAAAAGTCGCGTTGAATTATTAACGGCTTGGTAAGATAATTAATTAGGTACAAGGTCGTTGATCGTCTTGTATAGCCCTTTCTCTAATATAGTATGTTCACAAAATGGTAACCATCTTAATATTGAAAGAGATCAGACGTTAGTGTGAAAATATGTGACAAAAATTATTCTTGCAGATTGGTTTAGGAATTTACTAATAGCTTTGACTGATGCTGCGGTTGCCCCATATGTTGTACCCAGAATCTGTGTATAATACAGCTATTATAATAATGTTACAATTACTTCAATAATATAAAGATATGTTATGGTGTTTCAATGAAGATTGTCATCAACGAAGATACCTAACACTTTTAAAAGTATACCGACACGAATTAGAAGTCATTGAGCATAAGTGTGAATTACTGCTGAGTGAAGCCAATTGTATTACAAGTGGTTTATATTTATGTGCATTTTATTTTGCGCATATCACTTTTAAGGCAAATTGAACATCTGTCTGAAGATGAAGGTCGACGTCGTATGTGTACAGCCTCTGATTGCTGAGTTCACAAAGAGGATATCAGCATACTTATCCGCATAAAATCAGTATCTATTCAAGGCCAGTAATTTTTGGCGTGTTGTTATCTAATATAGTTTGTCACACTGAAACTGAAATATGCTTAAATTTGTACTAAACAGGATTTTACGTCTATACCAATGCAGTTATATTTAATGTTCGATTGCATTTTTATGCAACAAACAATATTTTGAACAATATCGCAGGTGGGAATTAAAAACAGCCAAGCCTCTGTGTGCAGTTGCTTCGGTGAGACCCAGTGTCTTACATTTGACAGAAACAACGCAGGAATGGTCAAGTCTAGGTATGTGTTCTTGTTTGGCTTTTGTATGATTCAAATAATGTCCCCGATTTGACTGAATGTGTTCAACCATATTCTTGTTATTTTGAGCTTCATCTCCTGCACTCTTGCTATTATTTATTTAAAAAATATAATAGTGCATTAAAATACAACTTCACGATATTTAGTTTAATAACCGTGTCTGCTTTCCATCACCGTCGTATAGTTTTAGATTCAAGCTTCGTTAAGTTTCTATGTTTTCGAAACCCAGCACTACCATTTAGGCATTATGGAATTGTGGACTACATGGACATAGAACACAATTAATTTTACTATATATTCTCTACATTTGTTTCTCAGTACTGAACTTTCCACTGTGTGACAATCAATACAAATCATATGTTAATCTAAAATACCTTCAAAGATGACTTCACGGTGAAGTTCTTGTCAAAGTTTCACCGGCATTTTTTTTGACAGGCTGGAATGTAAACAAACCAGCGTGCAGTGGAACACAGATTTCACTTCCGGATCATCACCAAGACCTTATTACTCACTGTACACTGTCGCCGAAACACAGAGAGACAACCCCATCATAAGCTCATATTCTAAAGAATAAACAATTGCCTTTAAATCTATACCAAGAATGCCTAAATCTAACTCTTGTATCACCACCAAACGGAGACAGGAATAAATGCTCTAGAAATAGACTGGGACTACATTCGTGGGTACTGAACTGGAACTATTAATTGTGACCTGATTCCACATGCAATATTTATTACCTCCGAAACTGAAGAGCTTAACATTGTGCGAAAACGACGCACCTCCGAAACTGAAGACTTGATAACAAAAGTACTACTTTTATGATGAATAATACTTAGGTTAAAATACATTCATTAGATTAACCTTACAAAATCATCATAAAGAAACAAAGTTAAAGTGCCAAATGTTTAAAATTATTTTGGTTGACTCTTAATATAAGTACCATCTAACTAGGTGGTCCCCGTAGGGATAATGGCCAGAATTGTATAGTAAATTGCCAAATAGCCAAAGCATGTATTTAGCGGTGATGTTGCAGTGTAGTGTTGGATAATGCTTAAGTAGATTTTAGTGTTGATTGGGAATATTTATAACATATCGATTTTATTTGAGTGTAGTATTCATTCATTGAATTACCTTCTAAATATACATCAGATATACTTCTTACCACAGAAGTATATATTGAGTAATTTTCTTTCTGTGAAGTTTGTAAGAATGATTGAAAACAACGTCATGTACATTGGTTGGCAAAAAATATTCTTCAAGTATCGTACTGTTATTATAGGATACTTTCTTATATGTCTTCTTTACTTCGGACAAGGTCAAAAGGTACAATATGTCTCCTAAAGATGTTAGATTATAACATGCCATTCATTGCAAATTGCTTCGACGCTTTACCAACGACAAGCCATCTTCAACGAACTGATAGAGCGTAAAAGTGGGAAAATAAACAGGAAATGACAAAGAACTCCCTCAGATATTAAACTTGACAATGCTAAGTAATTCAATATCAACAATATTATGACAAGTAGAATAAAGTAAGCTTCTGATAATCTCATAATGGAACGAGAAACTCAAACATATTGTGGCCACAAGAAAATGCATTCAATCGATGAGTGACTCTGAAGGTTTTCTTCATGTCAGATGCTTAATAACGAACATGTGCTTCCAGTGGTCTCTTCTGTGATATTCTCGATGTAGTCATTTATTATTTGCTGAATAATCAGACTGTGTTCCGAATCCGTGTCACTGTTTAATTAAACAGGGAAGATATATATATATATATATATATATATATATATATATATATATATATATATATATATATATATATATATATATATATTACATTACAAGAACCATCTCAACATACATTTCAGTTGGAGAGATGATGGATATTACGACGTGTATAGTGTAGGCATGTTTACCATGGTTCAGACCTACGCTGTTTCTCCAAATATCCCAGAATTCAAGGTCTGCATCACGTAATGATTTGTTTTAAGTCATTTAAATAAACTTGCAGTTACATGTATGCCGCAAACACGCAGTATTGAGGAATAATTAGAACGAATAAAATCCATTGTTAATAGCTAGGTTAAAGTATTGCCAATTATATGTAACCAATATTCACATCCAAACATAGAACAAGACATTTCAGAATTATTATATATTCCTGAACTCCATGATGGAAGTAGAACTGAACGCAAAATACATAATGGATAAAGGAAAATGGGGTAGTGGCATATATTAGCGATATTCTTAACTTAGTTAATGCTATAATGTTTTGCATAATTTTGTCATGTGGGTATAGCTAATTAATTAAACAGATGCAAGAATGCATATTCTATAATTCTGACATGTATGGGTGTAGGTAAAGGCTTTTTGAGCTATGGATATGCATGAATGTTTATAAATTAGTCAATTAAAATCCATACTGTTATGCGTGTTTATAAATTAGTGGATACAAAGCCATACTGTTATTTAGATACGTTAAAACAACGGAAACATAATAAAATTGTCCCCTCACTGGCATGAAGTGACAGTAAAACGATATATAAAATTTTAACTATTGGAATAATTAGTGGTTGCTCTTTGAGTTAATAACGAATGGCCTTATGGGGGTTTTGGTTCATAGCGAGAAATAATCATGTTTGTAGACACTATATTAGGAATTAAATCACCAGCAAGTATTTTGGTATGCTTTTATTTTATATCAAAACAAGGTACAAATAATTGCATTAATAATTAGTATTTCATTTCTCAATCATCATCTTCATTCTTTAACCACGCTAATATCATGTAGAATATAAAGATGAGAAAATTAAAATTTCACTGAAAATTATGAACTCTGTTCCAAATGTTATTTACGCTAAAGGTACTATTTCAATACAAAATGGATTTTTTTGAGTTAGAAATATTGTTTTACTTTTAAGTATTATATCAGGTAAAAAGTATTATTATAAATATTATTTTACTTTTAGTATTATTTCAGTTAAAAAGTATTATCTCAGCAAGAAACAAATCGTTTCACTTACTAAAATACTTACTTCCATAAAGTTAAAAGTATACCTGAATGCATAATTTACAAACGTTCCTACTTCATCTGCAGTCAATATTGGCGCAAATCGATTAAAAGAAACATCTATCCAGCTTTCAAACTTAAATAATGTGTCTCAAAGCATAGCTTCAATAAAGTAAATTTAATAATGTTGCGCATACATCTAATCCCAAAACAGTAGTCATCCAATATCACTCATAGCACATCTTGTGCGTCTATATGTGTTACTATTCTAATATTCATTGGAGGTAGTGTTGACGCCAAAATAAAGTGACCAAATAGTTTCATTGTCCACACTTAGGAGACTCTTAATTCTATATTTCTTTTCGTCTAAATTAAAGGTGGAAATTCTAACTCAGACCTGTTCGCAAGTAGCTTGCATTTGTGGAGTTGTAGCTAGGGAAGGTACCGACGTTGTGTTAATCAACATTTGCCACTTCAAGTTTGGAGGAAATACACTAGATGTAGCAATTCTATTCCCTACTCAGTTCTCTGGATTAACCGTGATACATCAAGCAGAAAACTTATATTTGGTGAGTTTATCTCAGTCATTTATTTGGCTAATTTTTATATTGTTATTTTGTGAGATATTGATAGATGCAATAAACTTATACAATCCAAGAATATTATTCTTGGCTTTGTTACAGGAAAAATAGACGCAGCAAATGTGTGCACAATGAACAAAAGCAGGGATATCTCTAGAATGCGGATGGTTATTTCCATTTTATGACATACAAAAACACAACTATTTGTATATTACGTAAATATCAGCAGTGAAATATTATGACAGCTGTTGAATTCAAAAATCAATTACCCGAGAACTGAGTATACGTGTGTGTTTGTTTGAGTTATTGATTTGCTTTAAAGTGTTGATATTTGTCCCTTATTTATTACGGGTCGTAGTATTTCATTTTCTATCTCGACGAAAGTGACAAAGATACAAACATTTCACTTGCGACTGGAAAGGCGTTTAAAAGATATGTCTGGTAATAGATGCGAATTAAGGCTTAAACGCTTGGCCTAGTACGTTTTATAGTTGCTAATAAGTACTATGTTACGCTCCCAAGTACCGACAAGAGCTGCCAGCAATGACATCACTACCATCACATTAATTAGTCTGACTAATTTCACAGTTTATTTCCATATCTAATGAAGAAATATATCCCTAACATCGGAAAATCACTGTCGTACTTTGAATAAGTTTTCGTGTTTTCAGACAGATTACAAATGGATTTTTGTTGAAACAATATTTAATAAGCGTCAATCTTATTGCTTTACAAAGAAAAGCTTAATAGAATAGTTTCTAGTTTGACTCAAAGCATTGACAGTTTTGTTTTTGCATTCGCTGCTTCATTAAAACCTAAACCTGAAATTTTAATAACATCACTAGTCACAGTGATTTATGTTTGAAATACTGCACCTTAATACAAGTAATAATCTCTAGAGCGCACAATTTCACCACGGCCAACTCACTGCCACGAACATCACCACCCCCGTCTTTCTTCGTACAGTACAATTCGTCATTAACTCCTCGCAATTCTAAAATGAAACAAATTAAACAACAGTCTTCATGTCAAACGCATAGGCAATTTCTTTTAATTTACTATCAAGACTGCATAAATGAAGCCAATGAATATAATCCAACAACTTTTTAAAAAGAAGGGGAGAATACTCTGACATAGACATGGACTACATTCGCCATTACTAAGCTGGAAGTAAAATTATGTTCTGACTCCCAGTAACATGACTCTCAGCCTATCGACACATCATATAGAAGATATCTACTTAATCCCTCAGGCACATTACATAGAAGATATCTACTTAATCCCTCAGGCACGTTATATGGAAGATATCCATTTTAACGCCGTATGCATATGATATAGAAGGTATCTACATTCATCCCTCAGGCACCTTATAAAGCAGATATCTACTTAATACCTCAAGCACATTATACAGAAAATATCTACGTTAATCCATCAGGCAATTATATAGAAAATATCTACGTTGATCCCTTAGACACATTATATAGAAGGTATCTACGTTAATCCCTTAGGGGTATTAGATATAAAATAGATACGTTAATCGCTTAGGCGCATTATTATTAAGATGTATATGTTAATCCTTAGTTACATTATATAGAACGTATCTACGTTACTCCTTCAGGTACAATATACAAAAGGGATATATAAGTTAATCTCTTAGGCACATTATATAGAAGGTATCTACTTCAATACCCTTGGCACATTATATAGAAGACATCTACTTAATCCCCCAGGTATATTATATAGACGATATCTTCTTAATCCCTTAGGCACATTATATCAAAGATTTCTGAGTAGGTGTAAGTGTTTCGCGAGTAAAGCGGAAACATTGTATTGTAACGAGCTACGAAACCACAAATGATTGTTCATAATGTTCTCATTTTAGCAGTGTAATATTTCGTTATGCTTACTGAGAATTAGATCGATTTTATTATATCTTTTGAAGGATTCTTTTGTATGGATTTTATTCCTTGATTCTGTTCCATTGCGATTAACGGCTGCATTATTATGTGGATAAAATAAGTTCCGAAATTATACATTGTGAGGACAGTGATTCATTCCAAAATTAACTCCTATTTACAATGCATAAAGTTAGGTATTTTATCTAACCAATTAATGTTTGAATACGAAAATGAGGTGATGATCATTTTTATTAACACATTTCGTGCTTTGGTTGATACAGTGAAAACTAATAGGGTGGGGGTATAATGGAATCAATACGGAGCAGTCATATCGAAAGGCCTTAGAACGTAATATCTTTAACCAAAAGGTTTTAATAATTGTAAGTTTATCTATAAGGATTTTTAATTAAATTTTCTCTGTATTCAACCTGCAATTCACTTCGGCCACATACGCAGTACCCGAAATTGTTATTTAAGTTCGGCTTTCAATTAACACTCATCTGCCCACAGTTTTCTCCACCGCTGTTTTCAGATATGACTATGATTCTGATGAGAGCGTAAATTATTGATTAATCAACTACATTACTGATACTGAATATCGGAAAGATATAGGTCAATTAAGTCCAGTCACTGACAATTTGCACGAATCGTATGGAAAATAATTTTTCAAGAACGTTAATGCATGAAGCATACCTTTTTTGCATTTTAGAGCTCGTTTGCAGGCATTTCCTAATGGCACACTTTCAGTGGTTTAATATATTAATATTTGTTATGGCCCTTTCAAATCTATTCAGCCTGACGGAGAGAAGATGAAAAAGCCTGAAAGAGATATTAATATGAAAATACAAATTAGAATGACAAACAAAAAGAAATTATAGTTCCTAAGTGGGAAAAAAAATTAGTCCCTGAAGTGATATCGACACTTTGGCGATAAAAGTGGTATTGTCACTGTGACAAAATAAATGTTCTCCACTAATAGATTTCATTATCTCATTATGAAATATCAAATAAAATATTTACCACAATTTGCATAAGACCCCCCCCCCAAAAACAACAAAACGTACAAAAAACCAAACCAAACAAAACAAAACAAAACAAAAACAATAAAAAACTAGTATCCATATTATATATAAGGTGAATTAGTACCGGCTTTTCAGTGCCTAGTTCCTTGTTATGTTTGAAATAAATGAGATTCATTTTATTAGTTTGTTTAACCAACTTTGATAGTATGCTTGTGAAAGCTCATTGATATAGAACAGATGCCTGCTCATAGTTTAATTGTTCATTGTCTCCAGTTATGTATATTTAATTTGTATTATTTGTTGGCTTTTCGTAAAGATTAAATGTTATGTACATCTGTATTTTGTACTTGCATTTTTCAAAACTCAAGTTAATGACCTACCTGACCAGAGACATTTATTTCGCAAACAACATAATGCATAGCTAATATTCCTCTAGATCGTAGATTAAATATTCGGATCATTATTAATATCAAACATGTTTACTTCGATTTGAGGTAAAGATACAATCTTGATTCTAGCCTTCGAAACTTCCAGAATGGAAATTTTCTATACGTTGTCAGAATATTTTCAGAAAATGTTAATTGCGAAATATATCAAGTTGAGCGCATATAATCTTGCTTAGCTTAGAATTACACATTCTTGCCTTAACATCTAAAGCGGAATCAGTCTTATTTTTGTGTTCAGGTTTTCATTTGGTTAGATTTGTTTATTCAAAGTATCATTCACTGGAGTCACAAAGTGCTCAGAAATATTCTTGGATTAAAACTTTAATTTGGAGTTATAGTGAATTCAGACAAGAAGATTTTGGATTATATACTGGTAATACATCATTAGGGTGGTATCAGTCTCCCCACTCCAGGCTACTGGTACATTTGCACGTTCGAGACTAAAGGCACAACAACACATTTAATATAGGAATTTATTTGGAATAAGACTGTATTTCAATTGGAACTTCATACTTGTGATAGAACTTTTATGACTATTTTTTATTGAATTCACAGTACTGCAAAGTTCGTTTTAAATTTCAGTTTGTATTCTAGTGAAACAGATTATTTGTTGAATTTGACAAACTTGTTGGATTTTGCTATTTCCTGCTACTTAGTTTAAGACTATAGAGTCGTAACACTCCGTACTTCTGCGTTTAATGCCATCATGCAAGCTATGTCCTAAATGTGAACTGTATCAAAAGGAGAAACTTATTTTTTATACTGTGTCATTGTAATGTTTTGTTCACATATATACTTTCCATCTGGGAGACTTGTTAAGGTAAACAAAGGTAATGTTAGCACAATGAATGTAGAAGTTCGAGTAAGGCCGGATGATGCAAACAATGTGGAAAGTCTGTGTGGGGTATTCAGTGGGCATCCGGATGTACTAGGATATGACGGAAATGGAAAGCCAGTCACATATACCAGACAACCGAATAGTTTTATAGAGTCTAACAGGCAAGTTTAAGATAATATTGAAAGTTGAATGTTGAACGAAATAGAACAAACCCTATCATTCTATTCTGAAATATTGTCCATTTAGTTTCAAAAGGCAAAGTGTACCGTTCTTCATTTAATCTTACATACTCTAGAAGAACAGCAAAATAAGATAAAATATAAAATTAGGAATAAATGATAAAAACAGGTGCCTATACAATGTTACCATAAAATATGTCATTTCTTTAATCTCAATAAAATGATCCTAGACAAGATATCGTATGATTATCTTTGAAATAAAGTGAAAATCTTAAATGGGGATTTTGAAGAAAATTTTGACAGTTTTAGGTCTTCTATCTGTTCTAATAATCAAGAAGAAAATAGAATGGAATATTTGGAAGAAGTATAACATTAGAGAGAGAGAGAGAGAGAGAGAGAGAGAGAGAGAGAGAGAGAGAGAGACTGACTTTCCACGACGCGGAAAATATGTTTAAATAGGTCCATCCATACCAATGTGTATTATTATTGTAAACAAATCCATAGACCCAAAGAGTAAACACACGTACGAAATACATCACAAAGGTTATACTGCTCATTGGAATTATCGTACAGGGTTTAACAATTGAATTATATATCAGTCATACAATTTAACTTGAATATGAATAAATTACCTATACAAATGTTATTCATTTTTGTTCTTTTCATACGAAATATCAATTGAAATATCTGTCATCTTATTGTGTCCTTTCCTTTAGAATTCTATTCGGATCCAGTATGTATGAACAGCAGAATATAACATACTCAACCCACATCAATTATGTACGTCTATGCGACTGTATTCAAAATGCAAGAGGATGGCATATCGACTGTAAAGCCAACAACGGATTGCAAGCATACAATTCCTCAGTAAGCGTATGTTTATAGAACCTGAGATGAATGTCACGTTTATCTTTAAAGGCCATGGTGTCCAAATATAATGCCTCTGTTTTTCAAAGCAAAAATGGTGAACATATCTATAAATTTAGTCTTCGGTCTCTTTCTTGCCTTTGGAAGTTGTAATAAAGTTTGCCGACAAGAGCTCAGCGTAATTTCCATTTCTGCTGATGTTCTTTTGTATAATCGTTTCCAACCTTCTAAAACAAAAACTGACCAGGTAAGAAAAAAGTCTTTGACCATATTGGAACCGTCATCGTGCTCTTCCACAGTTACATGTACCAGTCATAAAACCGCCTATACATATAGGATATTCGATGTTTAGTGTTCCAAGATAAATACAAATGTAACTGTTAGCATCATAATAAATATAACCAATTACTATTGGCACGTATATAAGTACGTTTGCAACTACAAGTGCCAAAGGGTCATCCCTTGTCAATGTAAGATAGTTCCCTTTTAGCCATTTGTGTCTGGTTGAGCAAACTATTTGTGCTGGCATGATTGATAAATCAGTTGAAAACTTTTGACGCATATAATGTAAGAATGTTTTGAGGCTATATCCATAACTTGAGAAGACAAATTTCAGTTAAAAGTATGCAATAGAAGGAAATATTTTCAAATATTCCAAATTAATTTAATTCAATATTATATTTTCTGCAGAATAAAATCATTTCCCATTGCTTACTTAGCTGTAGTATTTTTTTTATCCTCAAAAGTGACTTTTGTGAGTCTCATATCAATTTCTAAATACAGATTTAGGGAATGTTAGAAAAACTATTTAACCAGGTGGTGTGATTTAACATTTAATTGTAAATTGAACTTAAACGTTTATGTTTATATGGATCAAACAGTTCAGCATTTTCTGATAGTAGTACCATTAATTCAAACCGAAAAGATCTAAGTATGCATGATACTGATTTAGTATATTATCCTCAGTACGTTCTTATGGAGTGGACAAAATATCAAACGAAAACATATCTCCAATTGTATCTTGTAGTTAGTTTGAAATTTATGATCTATGTTTTACTTTGTCTATTTCTGAATAAGATACATCTCAACTACGTCTTCGGCAAATGTGGTGGGGAATTTTGGGTGTGCGTGGGAAGTGGGTTGATGGGTGTTTGGGAATGTTATCTTTAACATCGTGTACTTATTACAGCAGTGGATATTGTTTTCTAATCATAATGTATTTACATCACCCATGTCTTATACGCATGCATACATAAAAGTATTAACGGTTGCAACTGCACTACCACTTAACAGCTACACATATCCTTGCAATGTTCGATAAACAGTATTGATAGTTGTAACTTGATAGACAATTTTCCACTCTTTTAAATACTTAGATTCGGCTTCCAAATCATCAAGACGTCACACAAACAATCTTGTGACGGTCACTAGAACTTGGTCCAAATCATCGCGAAGTCAAACAAACGATCCTGGGCCGGTCATTAGCACGTGGTCCACAACATGCCCTAAAGTCAATCTACCCAGTCTCACAGTACTCCAAGGATATAGGTAAGTAATCAGTACCATATGTGTTGGTATATTAGTATGTCTGCAATACGTTCATCCAGCCAGGTAATATGTGGGATCAAAGGCACATATATTCACCATTAAAGTTCTCAGTATTCTTAAAAATTGTTTTCCCTGTCCAATTACTTTGCTTATTTAAAGTTTGTCGCAATCCATCAGTGCCATCAATGAAATTGTACGTGATTTCCTTAAGCTAATGGCTTACTTTAAACATGAAGAGCTTTTCATTTTGATATTTATACTGGTAAAAAGTCACCATTTTGGCTAGTTGTTTTATCCTGGTAAAATGAGTGTTCTACTCTCTAATGAATATTGGTTGCTTCAATGTTGCTTGTTTAATCCAACTGCATTGAATGGCTCCTTCTTCTGTGTTGCCTCTTGCAAACTTATCACTTAAATCACCAATTACGATGACACAATATAGCCCCATTTTGACTGAAGTGGAATATGTCGTTTTGATGTAATTACTTTTATTCTTTCTCCACTAAGTGACGTTGTAATACGTAAAGATTCGATCTATTAGTTGTGAACGTCCATGTGAACATCTATCCATGCATTGCTTGCATTCTTAGCTATTTACTTCTTTAATTCAAAAATGCTATTTTCACCATACCATCCTTCTGATGTCGTTCATTTCAAATTACTGAGCAGCAAAAGATATTTCCTGAGATTTTGTGGATTCATTCATTATTGCATTCATCTGCATTACTTCCAATGAGAGACTACAACTAAATGGCCGTATTTCATAATCACCCCAGCTTAATATTCCCTCCCTATATGAATATATCTGTGAAAATATTATGCATTGCGAGAATTACCGAAGTCTTAGTTTTCTATTGGACTTTGTAAAATCTGAAAGATCTTGTATCAAACCTTGCTTAAATATTTAACGTAGGTTTAAATTTTCCATTACGCATAGATTTGTTTCCTTCTTATTATTTTTATGTAAAGTTATAAACGTGGATAGAAGTATCAGCTCATCGATACGCACATACAATGTATTCACCTTTATTAACACATGATCGTTTGATCATTGTAATGTGAAATTTTGTTTTCCAGTCATGACTGCACCTATCTTTGGGATAGATGGGTACACGAAATCTTATACCGGTTGTTCATGCGACCATGACAGGAGTGTACATGACTGCGCGTGCTGTCAAAATGGGGGAGTTCAGTGTGGCTACCATTTCCGGAACCAGTGTGTGCAGAAAGAACATCTAGACCAATGTGGACAAAAGCAACATATTTATGGTCCTTAGTTATGAAGCAAAATAATTTGTTAATCAACTTTAGCCACACGGGTATTTGAAACATGCGGGTTTATTTAACGTTTCGTGTTTACTTCTTACTCTTCATCTTGTAATATCCTTTCTTATTCTTCGTAAAGCTAGTTTCTTCGTAATTTAGAATAATTTGCTTTTGCACCCATTGATTGATTTTCCCACTAAGTAATAGCTACCTCCCCAATATGAATACGCTATGCTACATTAAATGTAATGAGGGCTTTTTCCACATATGCCCGATGCGAGTTGCCTGAGAAATATACATTAATAAAGCTTCGTTTTGTTCTATTCCGATACGAAAGTAGCATAGGGCTACATGGTTCACATATATTTAAAAATTTCTTTCTATATGTTAGAAATAATTTTTCGTGGATATACAGCTTAACGTTGACAAACGTATTGCACCGATGTAAAGTAAAATGATGCATTATTTTTGCAGCATCTGTCTCGTGGACATTTAGACTTACTAAACGGAAAAGGATTCTATTTCGAATACAAGCCATTTAAGCAATTAAGAAAACTACGTGATAAATATTGAGAGTAATGACTGCTTTAAAAAGCACAGTTCTGAGTCCAACATAAACTTGGCAAAATCAATGCATCTGGCCGTTGTGGATGGCTACATTTATTTGTGCATTTCACCGACCAAAGACCCATATTAGGACTACTCAATCAATATACAAATTTCATCTTTGTTCACAGATTAGATAACTGCTCTTTAATGTGAAATACCTTTATATGATCATTATGCATTTAAACAAAATAACATTGATACGAAGTAATTTAATTTTATCAGGAACAATTTGAGAATTTTGCCACATCATGACTGGTGACACAGCAAGGTATAAAAAATTAAAGCACGATGCATAATAATCACCAATTTGAAAAGGAAATGGATGTAATATATGACGAAAAGGATTATGTAGCAGACAAGGGAATTAAAGATTGGGAACTCTGGTCTGGTATGTGAAGTAAAACGGTTCCAAATTTTATAACAGACACGTTAATGCAAACTAATCTGCAGGCTCGACATACTTTTGTTTTGGCAAGATAGTAAAGGTGTGAAAAATGAGGGTATCTGATGTTAACACAAATCATTTGTACTCTGCATATTACGTGGACAGATAAAAATAAAACATCCATTGCACAAGTTTAATGAATATCAGGTACTGTAAAAAGTTAATGCAGCTATTAATATTAGAAGAGTAAGATTATGGGATTATGGCAGATGACAACCTGATGAAGTATTAGCAATATAGGCTCAAATGTGTAACTGGACTAAGTTGTCAGTGGTGATAGAGTTTGTTTATCAAAATGGGTGCTATCGTTGGAAACAATTGCAATCTACAGACTCCTATAAAGAGTTAAGGTATGTTTTTGTAAATGTATTAGAGCTTATTATACACCATGTGTGTAATTTATCAAACGATTGTCTAAAACGGAAAGCCAAATTGTTATAGTAAGAAAGATTTGTTATAATTAATATATTATTATGTCTCATGAAGTATGTACATAATTCTACAGACGGAAACAGAAAATAAACTTAATTAATATATTTAATTCTCAGATGATCATAAACTGGGCAGTAAAATGAAATGGAATTCATCCTCTATAATATAAACATTTTTCCGACATTATTCACAATACATATTATTTCTCTCAATCCTGAAATGCCTCTACTTTCAGCATGTGCACTTAATACCCGAATTTTGGAAATAACTTCATAAACAAATACGATAATCGACATGATAGATACTTTAGCCGGCTCTAATTCAGTTTGATGCATTATATTATGCAAACATTTATGTGAATTGCCAGTTTTGGAACGTTTAATGCTCAGTTAGTTATGAAATTTGAAGAAGACGAAAAGCAAGATATTTCTAAGGTTAACAAATAATACGACAAGGTAGCTTCTCAAAAGCTTTAAGATCAACATTTTCTTTATTTACTTTGTAAAAAAGCAAACTTCGAACGATTTAAAAAAGAAATAGCAGATTCCAAAATGTCGAAGTCTATGCAGTAAACATAAAAACAAAAATTCAAACACACTTCAAACACTGTGAAATGAAACCAACTCAATGAAAGCAATACATTATCTGTTATGTGGAGGTATAGTTGTTTTAAGAACCTTATTCATTTGGTCAAAGGTAGGTCACAGGTTCCTCATATCCTTCAGAGTGATTTTTGGAGAGACATAATTATTGAGGGGTAAACAAGGTGTATTTAAAAACAATCAAGGAAATTGCAACTATCTGAAGAAGACGACGACTAGAGTTTGTCTACATGTAACCCAACACCAGAAATGCTTTAAACGTGTATGTTAACGTTTGCCCAAGATAAACAACCAGATGATGTCTGTATCCAGATCGATTTTTATTGTGCCTTTTAGGACAATATGCGTCGACTGAAATAAAACAAAAAGTCATCATTACCTGTGTTTACTATGTAACAGCTGATTTTGCTCTAATCGTTGCATCCAGGACATTTTGTGAACAAAAAATTGTTTAAGATGTTAATATGTCCACATTCAAGAATGGAAAATGAGAAATTTTTCAAGTTTATTATTCCATTTTCAATTAGTCAGTTCTCAATCGACCACCTAAGAGATACTAAAATTGTTTATAATATATCCACAAATGCGAAATCTAATATACATTGCTAACCTTTATTGCCAGATAAATAACGAGTTATTGAGAGAAACTGATCGTAACACGGAAATGAGAATAAATAATATTGCATGGATGTACGTTTGGATGAATTAAAAAAGGAAATCGAAAGAAACATAAAATGATGAGAACACTAATATAATCTCAGGAGTTATTCTACTATTTATGTTCGCATTAAAGTGAGCTAGGAGTATCATGATAGTATTGAATTAATTTCGTTTCTAACACGGGTGTTATAACCTTTGAGAAATACCATTAAGATCTGACACTATTCATCCTGTCAGGGAAGACAGGAAAGGTTCTCTTTGCTGAAAGTTTCAGCTGAAACTTATCCACGAACATTGGATAACAGTTATAGATTTAACTGTGCTAAATACACTTTTGTTGAGTATATGTTAGACAAAATAATGAGTTGTAATAATATTTCATTCAGGTATAATAATATACACATTTTTTCAACTTCGGTGTTACAAGTGTTACTAAAATGACATAATTTACAAATCTTTCATATTGTATTAGAGACAAGGAACAATCGTTCGGTGTCAGTTATGATAATCGTTGGATTGTATCAAACAAGCATATCTTTAATACGACTCTAGTTTAATTCAATCAAAAATAATCAACGATATTACAAAGCATGACGGAACTTTTAGAGAAAACCCCTACAGCAATATCCACATTTGCTACATGTAAATTAGCACAATAACTAGCACATGGCTATAGCAGCAGTTATAATTAGAAAAGCATTGTTTAACGGTTTAGCATTTAGAAGATTTTTTTGTTCGTGATACCTGACCCAGATTGCGCTGAAGACGGAAGAATTAGACTAAAGGAAGAGTACCAGTGAAAGACGTATTCAGTGAAAAGAAATTAACGACATTTAATTACTTGAATTAATGATTGATGATATTACCCATTAAACGCAATTGTAGAGCTTTTACAACCATATCAGCAGAAACTGAATTTCTGCTATTAGCCTTACGATAGCTAAATTGTACCTTTTCTTAGAATTTGCCATATGTATTAGTCTCTATGTTGTTTGCAAGTTCTTTTTAGGTTATATTTCTTTTTTCTACATAATAATTAACTGAGATGGTGTACGGTAAATACAAAATCCTTTGCAAGGAGCGTAAATATCACAGGGGGTTAGATGCATCAAGACAAAATATCCTTCTTTAACAGAAACCAGATGAAACGTTACAGACAGCAATACCAAAATAAGCTTCAAATAGATTTATCCTACCAGGTAGCACAAAAGCACAACAAAAAACATTCAGCGCTTCTGAATGATTCTGATCGTTATTAAATACAAAGCCCGATCCCTCTTGAAGCATGATATGAACCGTGTTATAATTATCTACATTATAAAACAGTGTTCTGTTTTCTGATAACATTTCTGGTGTATTGAAGAAAACCGATACAGATTTTCATGTCATATTTGTGCATCAATATAGATAAAAATTTCATTCCAGTGTAATGGTACCTTCCATCTTTGTACTTATTCAGATCACTTGAATTAAAATGTAATAAATATATCAAGTGTTTTACTTTCTCAGTCTAAATATTGTATGAAGTTTAAAGCAGTTTCTCTCCTTGACTTATCAACTCAGGTGGCTGCACCGTCAGTAGCTAGCTTGATAAATATAAATTGGTTGATACACAGGGCTAGCAGATATAGATGAAGGAAAATAATCGAAGGAATTTTTTAAGCATCATATTAATTTGTAGATCATAAAAATGTTCTTTAATAAATGTTAACTTCCTTCAAGAAAGGTTAATACAAGTCACATTTAAAAGCTCCTTCATGCGCTGAACATTGCAGTATCAATCACGTGAAGGTTGGAGATCAAAATATCCTATCAGAAAGTGCATAATCTTTAGAAGCTCTAAGCGATTTACAATATTAGTTAACATATAGGGACATACATGGAGGCAAGATGACAAAATGAACACCGTGAAATTACAACAAAAACATGCTGAAAATAATTAAAGTTAGGTGAGTTTTAAGAGCACTCTTGAATGAGATCACAGTGTCCTTGTGTCTAAGTTCAACAGGTACTTTTCCAGGTATTAAAACTCTATGGTCTTAATCTAAGTAAAAGAAAAAAGCACAACCAACTACTTTAGTGAAATACAACAAACAATGTATTTCCCTAAAACACAAAGTGGTTTTATTTCAAAAGTCAATACGCACATTGTATTGCAGTGAATATTTTAATAAATAAATCCTCTCAAATTAAAACTAAACACAACTGAAAATAGGAATGAATAACTTTGATGTAAACAATATTATATACATCCCAATTTGACCTCAGTTACAATAACCTTTTCTGAAACATTCATGTTTATGGAAAACTGTAAACAAGGTCTGAGTAGTTTACTTAATGTTTAGCGAATCAACCTGACAAAAATCAGGTAGACCATGTTTCTTGCAAGGAAAAAAACAACAATGTCCTGAACCGAAATACAAGTAACTGATTTTGATTTTTTTTTTACAAATAGTCATTACCTTAAAATATAATCTACAATGATGGACAAATATTTGCTATACAATAAGTATACAAAATGTAGACACACTAACAACTGAAAATAATGTTGTATGTAGAACGTACGTTTGATAGTGGGAATAATGAGAAAACTAGTTCATGAAGAGGAGCATAAGTACGTGGATGAGGTCATTTATATATTTCCAATTGGAGGCAGGCAACGAAATGCAGTATAGAGAATAGATTGTGTGTTTGATTATGAAGCACACGGATAATCAGTGGAGGGTACAGAGAAGGGGTACTCGGGTTTCAGTACTCTAATGATGATCTGAATATCTGTATTTTGAAAGCTTTTAAGTTTCTGTGGTAGATGATGAGACGATCCAGATAAAAGAGAATTACAATAGTCCTGTCTAGAAATTACTAATGAAGACATAATGTTTTAGTGGCATCTACTGAAAGAACATTGCGAATGGACTGATGCGTCTCAGCTCCAGATACGAAGCCTTGCATATGTTTATGACATGTTGGCGTAATGAGAGAGTACTGCCGAGAGTGACACCGGGTTTTGTACTGATTGTGTGACTTTAATGTTGTCAGAGGTAAAGGACAAGGGATGAGAACGCGTTGTTGCACTTCGTTCCATGTCATGACTTCCCATAGGAAATGCACCTCTCTTCGCCTTGTACGATAGCATCAACGTCAATTGATTGGCAAGATTTACATATTTGGGTATCATAAGCGTACAACTGGTGAGACACGGGATGACGATCTATGACACTAGAGAGTGATAAGAGTCTAGAATGAAGAGAGCTAGTACAAGAACAGACCTCTGTAGAGCACCAACACGCAAATCATTTTGGCTTGAATGTTTTCCATTTACGGACACAATTTGTGTAGTAAATACCAAATACTTGCTGCAGACGGTAAATATGTCATGGTCTATTGTTTCGTATGTTGCAGACAAGTCAAGGACAGTGAGGAACCATCCCATTATTCAAAGCAGAGAGAAGGTCCTTTACTTTCAGAATGACAGTTTCAGTACTCTAGCTAGGAAGATATTGCTGACTAAATTGCTAACAATACTATTTAAATTCAGATGAGAAACAAATTGGGACATAACTGTTTTAACGATTTCTGACATGTATATGAGGTTAGAAACTGGACGGCATTTCTTAAATCGTAAGAGTCAAGTGTTGGTTCCTTTTTTGAAAATGATAGGAATTCCTCGTATAAGACAGAAACATTAATACCATCGGTTAGTGAAGTTAAATTGAATCTAAGCACTAAACCTGTAGTGATGTTAGGATCGGATCAAGTTCACATGACTTTGGGAAGCTCTTCATAAGCAATTTTATGTACAAGGTCTGTAGAGACAGGCTCCAGTGCTGTTAAAAGATATCTTGAAATTCGGTGTGGTAACGATGAGTCGACTGAAATTGTGCAGTCAAGTTGATAACTAAATTGCTTGCATTTTGTTACAGAAGAAACTGGTCCTTAAGGTCGACCGGAAGAAAGGTCGTTAAAAGCATGTACATTGTTCACTCAGATTTGTTTAATATTTGTTTAATTGTAATATCAAAGAACTCTTTTCAGCTGAATCTTTCTGTGATCTTATTATTAAAGTAGCTTGATTTCGCTGCATAAACTATATTTGTGACATGTTTTTTTGCGGTTTCAAAGATTTCCTTATGAATCGTTAGACCGGATGAAAGCCAAAGCCTCTCAGCCTTATTGCGTCCTCTTTTTGCAGTGCGAAACTTTTCCGTATCACTACTATACCATGGAGAACGCTTCTGAATTGATACTTTGTATTTAGTTGCTGGGACCTAGTTGTCAAGAAACAAACGTAACCACTTGTTATGTTGTTCTGCTATAGGAAGTAAGAAAGGTTAGGTTTGCTTGTTAGGTTAAATTGTCATGGTAAACTGGGTTCTAAATATCATCCGCAGGTTTCTCTTAGTAGCAAACAAAGATAGAGGATTAGAGACTGATACGTCAAGATGGAATCTAATGCACGGGTGAACTGATGCAGATTTATGGAACACAAATGAAAACTGTAGAATCTTATCATCAGGTCTATTTGGAATCCAGTCTAAATGTGACCATACTTATGGGTTGGTTGGATAACAGACTGCATGATCTTGGAAACGTGAATGGAACCTAGGCATTTTTATGTGTATGGGTTTTCAGGAGAGTCAAAATGAAAGTTTAAATCTCCAAGAATAAGCAAGCTGCCACCTATCGGATATCAGTTTTCTACGCTGTTATGAAACTGCTCCAAAAAAGAGCATGTTTCTTTTATCGAGGTGGAGAGCAATAGAGACAGAAAAAAAAAAATGGACTGACCTTTATTCTCTTGTGAGTGTGGCTGGGAATAGTTGAAACTGTGTGTGGTAGAAATTGAAGGTTGCCGTGTGGTTAAGACGGTGGAGCATTTAGTTCTTTGCGATTACGGCAATTCCATCTCCATGGGAGTGGCAGTTGAACCACTTGATGGAGTAACCGTATTGTGTTAGATCCGCGTACTTTGGCTCATCGGTCTGCCAGGACAAGATATCGATATTCTGACTCTTGATAAAGCTGATTATTTCTGTGTGCATTTTTTGGTGGTCCAGCTGTTTATTTCCATGTGCAGTGGTTGCTCAGACTTAAAGGTTGACGACTGAAAAATAATTGAATTAAATTAATCAAATCAATGGTCGAGTGTTCAAATTGCTGCGAAGGAAAGGCAAAAGGGAGATAACTGGAATTGTGAAGAAAAATGCAGTCGCATGTCGTTTAGTCTAGTACACAGGACAGTACGGAGCGCCGATGAGTGGATAGTTGGTGCAATTAAAAAAAGTTCATCATATCATAAACTGGTGGACTGATGGGTATCACGTGATGGCCGTATGTTCAATAACAGAGATGGTTGTAAGAGTGAGGCAAAGAGGCTGAAAATTATAATAGTTCTAGTTTCCAAAAGAATTTGATGAAAAGATACTTTCCAACAGATCAGCCAGTCCAGGATGAACACTGTCACGTAGACGAAGACTGTCAACGAGAACAAATATCGTGAAAAAAGCACAAAAAATCGGGAGTTAATATTTCTTCTTTCTGATTATACTAAAGCTCAAACAGTTTGAAATACCTAACTTGGTTCCCCTCCACCACCCTGTATCCAAAACGTACACTTATGCCTAGTGTGTCTCAGTATGTCCTTATATGTATACTGTACAACTGCATGTGTGTCGGTCACAGTAGTAAGTAGTTGTAATTGTACATATATGTGGCATTTACAACATTGCTAATCCATTATAGAGGACTGCATTTAAGATTGTATGATTGAATTAGAACCAAATTTATTATCCTCATATAACAAAGATATTATTATTATTATTATTATTATTACTATTATTATTATTATTATTATGTTCGATATTAAGTTCCAAGAATCTGAGTATGCTAGTTGAGAGTAACAATAACTGTGCATGTGCTATCTTAAACTATGTTGATATTTGGCTCTGTGATAGGCCTACATCCAATAATTCATTTTGCAATTCAAGTGGTAAATACAGTCCCTGGCAAAACTGATTTAAAGAAGTCTAGTCATTTAAAAAGGTAATAATGAAACGCAAAAGATTTCTAATTTAGTACTTAATTTAATAACAAGGAAAGTTTTGCATAAGTTGCGTGATAAAATAAAGCATTATCCTAACTGTTTTATGCATATTGTCATTGGCAGTTTTAGAAGAGAAAATCTGCAACATGTACGTCATGCACCTTTTGCCTTGAAAAGAACAGAAAAGAAGTTAAAAATAAATGGTTATTTTGTTTGGTATTTCTGTGTCATGGAAAGCATTGGAAACTAGAACGTATTCTTGTGGTTTCTACTGTGACCGTGAACTGCTAGAAAGCATTCAAAACTGGTAGGAATTATTTTATTGATTATTTCCATCAAGTTTACACGATTAAAACTCGCTGGTTTCCTGCAGCACTAGAAGCATATTATCTGCGAATAAATATCTTTTAATATAAAATCAAAAACGTTTGAACAAACTTAATATATAACTAACACAATGTATATACAAACAGAACATTCAAAATAAAACACACAGTGTTTGTGTTTGTTGTGTGTGGATGGGTGAGGGTAGAGGGTCAATGTTGCCTTGTAGTCTGCGGCTATGGGTATGAAGCACTCCACAAGCTTATAACCCCCTCTGAGTGTTGTGGCAAACAAATTTTCAAGCTTAAACGTATGGCTACACTCCAACTGCATAAAAGAAAATCATCGCATCAAATACTCAGTGCCTTCTACTAAATTAGAACACCGTATTATATGGATGGTTCATCCTTAACTTGAGATGTATGTTCTTGACTTGAAGAAAAAAAAATAAAATACAAAGAGCTTTCAAGCACCGTTCGCAGCAGTTTCAACGTCCAGGCTGGAATATCGATTTTACAGCGAAAATTGTGAATGATCTTGATTTAGAAGGTCCTTTCACGAGGATAGAAACATACCATTTTGGGAAAACTTGACAACTGCTTTTAAGACTAGATTTCAAGCATCAACGATATACAACGATATTTCAGTTCTAAGAAATGTATTTTGAAAAGGCAAAGGCAGAGGTTCAGACCCTGTCATGAAGGCAGTACATAAGATGAATTGATCCTAACAAATTGTTTCGTAGATGTCAAGCTATGCAAAATATCTCGTCACAAAACAAACTGAAAGCACACACAATAGGATCAACGCCTATGCACCTAAAACACCAGCACGAGACATATATTCGAATGCTTTGAATCATTCGGCCCTAGATTGTTCTCTATTTGCTATAGAAAAGTCAACCCTCCTATAAACAATATGGCAGAATCAGATCGAAGAACAGAGTAAATTAAAAGAGTTCACAGAGTATTCAAAATTCAATATTTCTAACTAATGAACTGTTATAAACGTTTTAAAAATTATTGATGATAATATAATTACCTGTATATTAAAATATGCAGCTTCGATAATCCCAGTGGCCTTGATTCTCTTCGTTTTCTTAACGTGAGTTTCTATCCGCATTTAATATTACTGCTTTATGTGCAAAACGTTTTCTCCCATATACCCTGGAGGTAAAATTGATCTAGTCCAAAGCACACTAATTTTAAGTTATTAAAATACGGAAATGGATTTTGCAAGAGTAGACACGATTGGTTTCTGAATGTCAGCAATACTGTATTATCAAATATAAAAAATGCAAAATAGTTATCGGCTTGTTTGGCTTTGTTTGCAATTTACCCAAGAAGTTCTGTAAAAATGAGCACTCTGCAGAAATGCATATATGATTTAATGCCCCGATGTCTACCCAAATTGCACACAATCACGCAGACACCCAAACGGGAATTAAAGTTCTTTTCGCAACACCTAACATTAGCAAAATCCTTTCTACAAACCACAATTGCCCGTGAGAAAATTTAGGGAAATTCTGTTTCTTTAAATATCAAGCCCTGTGCAAGGGACTAAACTAAGGAGAAGGGTCTTATTTTGAAGTTTCAAATTTGCTTGCAGATCACCAATTTTATATGATGACAATTATTATTATTATTATTATTATTGTTATTATTATTATTATTATTATTATTATTATTATTATTATTAATTAATTAATTAATTAATTAATTAATTAATTCCGGCAACTATCCTCTCATATTTAATGTAGTTCATACAGCCTATTGCCATTCAAAATAAATTTTTCATATGTAATAAGGGACCTATAATGAGACAGCTTAACCATGTCCATGTCATCCATCTACCTACTGACCGGGTTAGTGAATGCGATTCATCTTACATCGTAGGCCTTTTCAAACTAACTTACTGAAGACATGAAAGAAACATAGTATTAACAGTATTTTTATGTTTTTCATGTGCAAACGACTTCTAATCTAATGCCAACACTTACACCATTTCAACCGAGGTAATGGATTTATTAACGGATTTCGTAAAACCTATCTCTGAAGAAGAATTTACGACTTAAAAATATGCAAAATTCGTGCTTAATGAATATCCTTCTTAATAAATACAGTTTTCCAAGCAAGTATGGAAATGAAAAAGAAAATTCCAAAATACAGAAGCCTGAGCAACGCTTACACTAGCAAGAATGAGTGAATGCCAGCCAGTCCAAAGAAATATACCTGTGGAACGTTACAGGAAATGGAATGGAGTTAATAATATTAGTCGTCGAGTATTTCTATGATGCGGTCCTGTGATCATTAAATTTTGGTCTGTATCTTGATTACCCGACAGGCCACACCTATAAAAACTTATACGATTGCTTAGAAGAAGTTTGAATGCTTGATTTTCGCTTTCATTCATGTTGAATATTACGGTGTCTTATAAAACTTCAGTAAAACTTTTCTTGTTGTCGAATGGAAAGCTTCTTCCTGAGATCTGATGTTAAAATGCACAGCCTTTTGCCAATGTTCTACAGGTCTAACAATAAATAGAATCTAATAATGGACTGACTGACAGAAGGGTGATTTCACAATATCCTCCCTCACTGAAGCTGACTGCTAATAATGAGAGTTCAAGATTGTATGGAAGAGCATCTAGAAATCAAACAAGTGAACAAGGTGAAAAAACCCGTGACATATTTTGAAAGCAAAAGCTCACTTTTCATTAAGCAATAGTCATAGACAAAACATAAAATAGTGCACGAGGAAGAGATTATGTTGTTACAGATTTAAACGTTAAAATGTGACTGATGTTACACGTTAAGACGTGACTGACGTGTAATTCATGTGTTATGCGGATGCATCTTAATAATAGTAGGGCGCAATTTCGACTTCAACACGCAACAAAAGGGACATAAGCAATGTGTAAATCAAACACGTGTATAATGAGCAAAAGTGTGTTCAGTTAGGTCGAGGTTTGCTTTACTGGCAGCTAAACCTTCTGCGCCTGCTGATGATAAAGAGTGAATTATTGAATAATTTTGTACAGCCAGATTTACTTGGCTGCACGTGTTTAATGCCAAGCGAGAGTTTTGTAAGTGTCTTATATAAGTGTTAGTTTCCGAGATATCTTTAAATGAGGTGTAAATTTGGTAAAACAAGTGATTGGATGACATGTTACCCAGCGTTCTTAAAAAACTTAAATAATGCAAATGCACAGTTCTCATAATCTTTGATGTTGTTGACACGCTAGATAATATATTTATATTTAGTAAAGCTTTTCACTTCTTCCTGAAAATCCAGTACATTGTCCGACTTGATACTCACCCTCCGAGTACAAAACGGGCCACACATCGTCCGTTTCATTGGTGATGCATTCAACCATCTCGAAAGTAGATATCGTCCTATGCAGAAAGAACTTAAGAAAGGAACGAAGACAGCAGTGACACCTATTCCAAACAATCAGTTGTAACGACATTCATCAGATTCTTACTCACTACGTCTCAAATTTTATGTATGTCTTAATATATATATATATATATATATATATATATATATATATATATATATATGTATATATATATATATATATATATATATATATACACACACGTCAACAGATTTGCAAGGTAAGCGAAGCATGTGTAAATGTCCATATTACTGCTAACCAGTTAATTTATTTATAGATCGAGAATAATTTTTATATAGTGCACGTGTTCTTTCTTTGTCATTCCTTGTGCGTCATGCAAAAAATTGAGTCTTTTAACAATTCTCAATTCATAACTCAAATTTGTACACAGGGAGATTAGGTACATGCATGTGATTTGTGATACAAAACAATTCTGTCGTCAAGTTTCGTAAATGACATTTGTAAAAAGTCCGTTTTCTTATTCATAACGCGAACCCAATCTCAATTTATTTGTACTTCTTTTTGTCCTGTTTTTCACGTTGCAAACAAGCGACCACACAATCACTTCGTTCTGATGTGTTACCTTTTCTTAAGATTTCTGTGGTATCACGATTGATTATAGTGTGTGACTAACGTGGTAATACTTAAATGTACTTGAGGGTATGTTATATGTGTTCCATATAAGTTCTTTCAAAGACCTACATAGGTTCTTTCAAATTTCTTTGAAAACGTTCCAAGACTATGGCTTTAGATCTTTAGTTTGTGAAAAAGTGAATATGTCTTTTCTGAATTCTTTTTGAAAAGCTTGGTAAAGAAATTTGGTGTATTTTTATTCGTCGACCACTTTGTTTCAAAGCAAGCTTTAAAACTCACACTAACTCGGAACTTGTTTTATCAATCAGAAGAACTAACCAAGGTGATTTTGAACGCAAATCGATGACATAAAAGCAATATTTGTAACCCGAACTGTACGAAGCTAAATGAGATACATCAGCTAAATCAGCTGTTATTGATGATCCATTCTTGCTACTTTGTATTGACTTCTGGAAAATATACCCCTAATGGTTTTGTGTACGTATTCGTCGACTGTTGATGTAACCAATATTGAACAACTTATAGATGTAAACTTTTCAGTTTGGTTTTGACTGCACGATACAATTTTTGAATTCCTTCGTAGCCAGAGGCATTAGCAGAATTGTAGTTGTTGCTCTATATGTAACCAACCTGATACTCCTTTTAGACTTTAGTGCAGTATATTGGATTGTGTTGCTTGACGTGCCTCAGGACGAAAAGAAGTAGAAGCAACCATCGATTCTTTGGGTCACTTGATTTCTCATTCACTTCTGTATTTATATTTTGTTTTCTTTTGCTGCGGATGGTGTCGATAGAAGTTTTGTGTACCAGTCTTTCATTTCTTCTCCTCTCGGTGTAGGAGGAGATGTCAACAAGATTGCCATACTAGGCGTTTGACTGTCTTTGTCATCATCACATGTGCCACTTTTTTTTCGCATTTCATGACAGTCTTGAAATCTCTCAAAGTAGATTTAACTGTCTCGCTTAAAGCTTTCTAATGAAACAGCAAATGACACTTCAATAATTGCCAATACCGCTGTGATATTGTTCTGACAGGTCTGTTTTAACCATAAGCGATTGTAATCTTATTGTAAGTGTGATATATAGACGATCTCAAATTGGAATGATTTAATATTGAATTTATTAAACGAGTTAAATAATGTCCAGCTTTTGCGAGCCTTGGCGAGCAAAAACTGGACATTATTCAACGAGTTTCATAAATTTAATATTAAATCATTACCCATTTGAGATTCTTTTTATCACATAGTCTTTACTTCAGTGGAAATTATTTAGATAGAATGAATAATTTCGTTCATTCTGACAGACGGTGCACCTTTCATTTGTTGTTCATTAAATATAGTCCCAAACAAAGTTGAACTAGTAAAAGTAGATTGCACATTTTTACAAACCATAAATCAAAGAAAAAGTTTCCATCCGAATAAACTGAATATTTTTAACGACAAAATCATTATTCAAAACAAAATGATCAATGCTATGTGATGCCACATTGTTTGATACGGTACTCAGTGGGCATAGAGTACATGTTTACCATAAAATGTCACTTTCAGAACCAAACATTACATTGTTGCGATTTTTATGTGAAATGGGATTTCTGGATGCAGAAATTCTCATATTTACTGTAATGCATTTGTTACCGGATATTTGCAGTATTTGATTTGGAACAATAGAAATAGAATGGAGGTTCGCCTCCCCACGGACAAACTTGAAAAATGTTCTAAACTCATACATTTATATCTCGCTCGAAATAAAATTACTCTCAAGGAGTTGCAATCCATCATAGGTACTCTTAACTTTGCTTGCGCAGTTGTCTTGCCGGGTCGAGCCTTTCTTAGGCGACTCATCAACTTGACAATTGGCATCTCAAAACCGCACCACCACATTAGACTAACAAAAGAGGTAAATGAAGATTTAAGGGCCTGGCAAAACTTTTTAACCGGTTTTAACGGTAGATCCTTATTCTTACCTGACATTTGGATGACTTTTGACTCGTTGGACTTGTACACAGATGCTTCTGCCTCAGTAGGATACGGTGCGGTCCTAGGCACACACTATTTCTATGGCATTTGGGATCAGACATAGGCATATCAAAATATAACGCTTCTAGAATTCTACCCCATCGTTCTGGCAGTTCAAATCTGGGGTGAACACTTATCCAATAAATGTATCTATTTTCACACTGACAATCAAGCCTTAGTTGAAATCATAAACAAGCAATCCTCTAAGGATACAAAAATGATGCATTTCATTCGCACATTTGTACTCTCTTGCCTTAAATTAAATATCTTGTTCAAGGCAAAACATATACCTGGTACACGTAACAAACTCGCCGATGCTCTTTCTCGCCAACAGGTTTCGAGTTTCCACGCCATGGATCTCTATGCGGACTCACACCCTCACATTCCTCTTCTTCCAACCTTGCCAAGCTAGAAAGTACGCTTGACCATTTGCTCAAAAGCATCCTTCACCCAGCTACACAAACCACATATAAGCGGGCTTGGACACTATATAAAGAGTTCACATCAAACACCTTTACCGAATTTTCTCTCCCAGTCTCAATAACTAATTTGGCCCTTTTCATAGCGCACTTAATCAACAAGAAATATGCAGCATCTTCGATATCCACTTTTGTTTCTGCAGTTGGCGATGTGCACAAACTCAACGGCTTCGCAGACCCTTCGTCATCTTTCCTTATTCAAAAACTGATTCAAACCATTCACAAAAGTAAATCTCACGATGTTCGTTTGCCATTTGACAAAGTTGTACTGGATAAGCTTACAGTTTCGATGATGCATACCGTCTCAAACCATTTCAGGTGTACCAGGTTTTCGGCCATGTTTTACGTTGGCTTTCCATGCCTTTCTCAGAATATGAGAGATTACAGTGCAAGCGACTGTACATCAGAATGATAATTTGTTACAATTATCTCAAGTCGTTTTTCCACAAGCGTCTTACAATCACTTTTCGACACTTCAAACATGACTCAGGACAACCATATATTTGCATGTTGCTGCCCAACAAAATCCTGCTACATGTGCGATAGCTCATTTACAGGCATACCTGACGCTCAGGGGTAATACCCCAGGACCACGTTTCATGAACCGCAATGGGTAACCAGTTTCTAGAGTAGAATTTAGTCCAGAACTTAGAAGAGCACTTTGCCTTTGCGGCTTTAACTCTTACCATTTTAAGTCCCATAGTTTCAGAATTGGTGCCGCCACTGAGGCGGCTAGACAAGGTTTAAGTGACAACCAGATAAGGTAATTTGGCCGCTGAAGATCAGATGCATTTAAGAAATACATAAGGTTAGGCAAAAGGGTCTCGGCTTTGTAACACTTCAGTCACTTTTTCTAAAATCGTCATTCTGCTGAGTGGGTTACTTTCTTTTTCAGGTCTCGTGGGTTTCGCAGACCTAGATCCCTGGTCATCGACCGTGCTTTGCTGGGATGGCATACACTCGACCCCGACTAATCTGTGTCTACCTGCCGTTCCGACCGCCAAGAGCGTATGAGGGTACTCTAACAGCTCCGGAAGACCAACAGCGCATTCAGGAAGTACGCGGATCCGTTTTAAAGTCTCTTCCCAATCCTTCATACAGGCTGGATATATCATAACTACCGGGGTGTATGAGGGTGCTCTACTGCCTCGGCAATACAGCATTCATCGGTTTCATATTGCTCAACATTGATTTATTTTTCTTTTCTTTGATGCTGGACATTTTTGTTCTTTGCTCCACCCACCTTTCGTGGCTGCCAGAAATGCAGCAATCTCTATTTGCTGTATTTCTGTTTATGGCGGTTGCAGCCTCAAAAAAATTGATGTATTATACCGTATGTCTCATTGTTCAATTTCTTAACATGTTTACTCTTTAGACTTTGACCAGATAGTTATGTTATGCTGTAAATACATAGCAAATTTTTGGTTCAATACATTACATTTATTTCAATACAAAGTCACGAAAGTGGCCAGCATCAAACCCAAAGTTAATAATAAAGAGACTTGTTTTCAATCACTTTCTTTCTGACAATAAATTGCACCCCTCTTCCACATGCGTAAGAACACATCATATATATATAAATATATATATATATATATATATATATATATATATAGTAGCAGTTATATATATATATATATATATATATATATATATATATATATATATATAGTATATATATATATATATATATATATATATATATAATTGTACAGTTAATGTCCAGTGCACATGATTGTATTTGCTGTTTCCACATATATACATACATACACTAAAAATAGTTGGAACCACCAGAAGATCTTTCTAGCACATCTCGCAAACATTGCAGTTTAGAAGGATTAAAATCAAGGTACTAGGAACCAGGAAGATAAAATTTTCCTTCCCTCGGACTTCAAAGGCATGCTGATACTAAACTAAACCGTTATACACAGCATGGTAAAATCTTATTTTTAGCCTCGACTAGATATTATGCCCTGCTTCCTCATACAGGCGTGACAAACACTTAACTTCCTTGTAGAATTGTGACTTCGTTATTATTCCTGCCCTCTTTTGACATTTATAATGATCAGTGAAATTTACATTGAAATGTAATGTACACCAGAGGTAAAATTAAATGTTATGGATACTTAATAAAGAATTTCGACCTGTCTAGCTCTATTAAGGCCGTAACTTCGAAGACTATCTAAAATATTATGATGAAAGAATAAATGCCTGCCGTAAATAAGTTATCACGTTTCGCATAGGAGTAAAAATGATGATAGTGACAGTTTTATTATCTGATTATTATCTTTGATGCAATATTGTCTGTACAATTTCGGTAAAATAGTTATGACATTCTGTTTTTCTAATTCTGTTACAATTAGATAAAGATGAAGAAAATATAAAGCCATTTTTATATATTTTAACTATCTATGATTAGAAAAGCAAGGTACAGGAGTGGACTATTTGTCTTAAGCAACTGTACCTCCACAACATTTGCACGTGACCTAAATCATGGAGTGTTAAGCCAAAACTATGATTCCTTTGCAAGGGTACCTGTCATATACTCACATCATGAAATTGGACACATTTACAATAATTCATGTTTCTACAGACTCAGTGGAGTGAAAATGAAAGGAAACATAAAGAAACAGAAGTAAAAGAACTCTTGTTCCTTTCATTTCAAGGAAAACATTAAATTCAATCGTTAGAGCTAATCTTTATGCAGGCAGTTTTCAGTTTGGAATAGACGATATCAAGTCTATTGTTACGTATATGTAATTTAATTACTTGTGTGTTAGTTTTAAATTCTATTTTTTTATTTTTATTTCATTACATGTTATTGTATTGATAACTTTATTCACTGGAAATGACATTTTTTCCAGAAAATTCAACAGATGTTAGATTTATTCCTGCTAATTTACAGGCTCTTTTCAAAATAAAATGCTAATTAATATGAGTGCAAGGAACTAGGTATTGGGTTTGGAACAGTCTGTGTTAATTGGGAAAAGAAGAAAACTGTCAGTAAGAGGGGAAAATACGCTTTCTTTTAATGCTTTTAGAGTTTGTACTCAGACTTTTTAACATACGTTTATACTCTGATTTGGAGCTTGGATCTGTACTCAGACTTTGAGCATGTGTTTGTACTCGGACTTTGAGCATAGATTTTTACTCAGACTCACAACTCTGACTATCGTTCCGATACATCCGATTACAGGAATGCCATTCACAGAATTTAATCAGAATTAGTGCTTTCTAATTCTCCTAAATTTTCTGAGAATTCAGCGAATATTAGTTTTTTGTTTCTTTATTTTATTCATAAGTCTGACATCAAACTTTTGCAAAAAATGCTGCATACCACCATACAGGTCTAAAAGACTCCAAGGCATATAGAAGATAAAGTCGTACAAATTGTCGCATTCTAACAAACGGTATCACGCCACGTTACATCTGAGGTCAACAGTTCACTTGCTGTTAACATTTATGGCCGGAATATAGTTCAGTAGATATGTAGATGCCTTTCTCTCACACACTAAGAGTTACACATACTTACATGTACATATCTTTCGAGTATATACATATTATTAGTACAACAATAGTGAATCTTAATTTTCATACAATATATGTAACATTGCAATACTTTGTATAATGTGAAAGGTCGTACAAGAATTAAAATGCAGTCCGTTTAAAAAAGCTCCCTCCAAGGATAAGACGGACACCGTTTACAAACAATTATACCCTTGATTCGAAATAATTTTGTGCCCTGTAAAGTCGCTGAAAACAAAGGACACACTACAAAAGTTGATATTTAAGCTGATCATTGTCTATCATATATCGACTTGAGTTAGTGTCCAAACCCTACAACGAACTTGCAAGTATCTAACTTAAAAATGTATCCACACGGGAAGTTAGCAGGAGCTGTTAAGCAAAGATATTTCACTAAGTTTGCATTACATCATTTGAAATTTGCATCTATACGAGTCAGTCCTATTTCAACGACGGAGGGAGATCAAGTAATATAATATAAAAGATGTTACGACTCTATGTTATTAACCTAAGTAACAGAAAAGAGGAAAACCAAATTTTTTTTATACAATCGACAAATAATTTATTTCCCTAGAATTCAAAGTGAAAATTTAAAAGAACTTACAGCATTGTGAAATAAATCCCAAATGGTCCTAAAAATTGTATCACGAGTCCAAATGTATTTAGTTCCAAACGAATTCCAGTGGTGTTCCGAATAAATTCCAATAATTTAACTCGCTGATGTGCCAATGACCTGGAATGTGGCGATGTCTTAACAGTCCTGATGTATCACAGTAATATAATCCAAACTAACCTTGAATGAATTCACAATAATTCAAAAAGAATGATTTAGTCCAAGAAGTCTTAATAAGCGCTTTGTAATTCAACTGAATAATTAAATAAATAAATTCACCCAAATTAAAAACTGAACACAACAAAAAGACTGATTCTGCTTCGGATGGTAAGGTAGGAATGAATAGTTTTGAAGTAAACAACATTAATATAAAAAGCTAAGAAATAATAACAGGTCCAGTATGTAGGTCAATTTCCCTAAATATATTCTAAGTTGTCCACAAGATCAAGAATCTCCAAATGAAAAACTAATGTCCTAAACTCAATAGAAGTAAATATGTTTATGCCATTAATAATGGTTTGAATATTTAATCTATAATGATAGAGAACTATTAGAAATGTATTATGTTGTTTACAAAATACATGTCACTATTCAAGTAGAATCCTAAACTCGATTTTCTACAAAGGTCAATTACAATATACAGATATACATAACAAATAATCATTTAGAAAAGCCAACAAACAATACAAATTAAATATACATAACAATGACAATGGATGGAAGTTTTGTTGGTGTTAGGTATTAAAACGAACGTAAAATGTGTTTGTCCATTCTTCAAACAACTGAACTTGAAAAGGAAGTAGTAGTTATACTATTCTTCTGTGACCAATCTAAAGACAGTATTTTATCTACTCAAGGAAGTCCCTTCCAAATGTAAAGTGTCAAGTCTGTGGTCATGTTGTACGTGTCAGAAGGGTTATCTTTCTCGTGACGTGATATAGTACTTTAAAGTGTGCGTACTTCCAGGGTCAGCAACACTGAAGGCTCAGCCATACTTGCAAAATGTACAGCACAGCGATTCTGTTGATGTCGTCTTTCTTTTCCCTTGGTAAGTCGGATTAAATTAGCATTGTTTTAAATTCTAAGGTTGATACCAGGTTAATGAAAATATTTATAAAAATCAATGTACAGACCAAAAATAGATACTGTTACAAGCCAGGGGTCTTTGCTTGACCGAGCGGTGTCAAACCCTGGCGCGATTCCCGCTAGAAGTCATACGTTTACCCCAAATTTCCAAAGACTTCTATACAACTTCAGTTGTAAGTTAGAAAGCCCGACGTGTCCATTCTATACATAAATTTTACTCTAATCAAACCACAGATTTCCCAACTTGCCAAATATCTATCAACCGCACGTTTGCATAGTTTCCCTTCATCAACTTTCCGTACCGTCAGCAGTTCACACCGTAGAAACTCTACAAACATCCCCTACCACAGGGAATTGCTTTAACTACGCCACCTTAGGCCAGTCAATCCATGGTTCCAAGGCACATTACGCCAATACAACTACATCACATTTTCCACCATGGCGATATAAACGGTATCTGCCGAGTCCCTTCTTGTTTATTCCATTGTGTAATTTACTGGTTTCCTACCGTAAATACTGCCACTGCAGTCACAACACCAAGGTACACCACTAGATTTTATTAAGGACTACATTATGACAGGGACAGTCATGCGGTTTGAATCTGAGTTCGCTACTCATTGACCATGGCATCATGGAAACTCACTAACACTTTCTCTCCGTGACGTTTGCTCCTAATAATTGACTAATTATTTCGGGCTACGGAATATTTCCATTGCACCGAATTCCAATAATCAAACAAGTAAAATCACACAAATCTAAGAATTCCTTACACGGGGCGCTATAACCAAATGCGCACCTCCAAAATTTATTACAATACCATATTCAGCGGAGTTTGGGTTATTCTGATGGATGTCAAGATTGCAGCCATTCCCACAAAGATTGTTTTAAAAAATTAAGTCTAGTCATGTTATTTTCAAGCTTGCAGACTTGCAATAGGTGTGTCTCTCACACACATGCACACACAAAGACAAACACAGAAGTGCACATTTTGATAGATGTTGTCGATCACAAATATATCAGTCTAAATTTTCACGCCGACACAGTACTGGCATTTGCTGATGTGACTAGTATTGCAAATGTTTTGTTAAAACAATATAAACAGCAACACGTTGTTTTTTTTTTTTTTTTTTTTTAAGAAAGCGTTTATAATCACATACAGACCCTTCTTTATCTTAAACTTTTATCAACACTAATTCAGTTTTGAGGCTGTATCACTTTGTGTACGGTGGGTACTATAAGTAACGACTCTCTCTCTCTCTCTCTCTCTCTCTCTCTCTCTCTCTCTCAATTTCGACATTGGTAAACATGTGCAATAGTAATTACGGAGCTACAATTTAATATTGCAGTTTAATCATATGGTTACATATGGATTTCATTTTGTTTAATTGAACTATATAATCCAATAGAACATGCTAGTATGATGATGTAATAACGGAGGGTCGGTTTATACATATATAATTGGCATATTACACATATATGCCCTAACAAAATTACTGACCCGCTGACTGAAAATCTAACAGAATGCACGAATATATAGAAACAAACATTAACACGCATATATCCATAAAAACATACACACAAACCAACGCACACAGGGTTATTCAAATAAATATAAGTACACATGGGCGCCCGCAGCAAGGGGGGTCACGTGACCCCCTCTGGAAATCATATATATTGTAATAGTATATATATATATATATATATATATATATATATATATATATATATATATAAGTATGGTATATATATATATATATATATAAGTATATATATATATATATATATATTTTTCCGACAAGTTTAATCATGCAAATGAAGCTGAAAATATGTCACAAGATTCTGTTCAGAAGGCTTAATAAATATTAGCTTTAGTTTCAGATTGCTTCTTATACTAACTCTCCTGGCCGTGACTGACTGCCCCCCCGCCTCCGAAAATTCTGACCCGCCCTGCACAAAGTCCTGACCCCACTTGCAAAAAAATCCTGCGGGCGCCCATGTAAGTACATACTTAATTTTACGCACATATGACTTTTTTTTACTTACCTTGCATTGTATGGAACTGCATTTTCATGCATCACTCAAGACCCTTGTATAGTTCATCAACTAATTAATGAACCGAGGAGAAGTCCAAATTATACGCCTGGAATAGGAGAGGCGCTTATCTGTGACAGAGGATTAGCAGATGGATGGTATCGTTTTTCTGACAGTGAGTAGTATGCTAAAGATTTTTTCAGAACTCATTTTTCGGGGCAGAACACGTTTACCTTATGCCCAGTTAACAAATTCCCGGTAAAGGTAAAAAGTAGAGCATTGTGTAAAGAAATAAGCATGTTAGTTGCTGGTAAGTTACCGTATGTGTGGGAAACTCAGTAATACAATTCAAACATGAAATTTAGCATTAAATGCGTTGTTTCCCGTCAGTCTTCTGTTAGACTGAGAATATTCAGTTGTACTGAATTTCTTTAAAACGGGAGTTGAAATTGCAAGTATAAACCGTTCTCCATGTCAGTAACATCCATTATACTTAAAGCTAGTGGTCGCAGATTTCAGAACTGCGATTAATCAGATTCTTCATATAAACAGTAGATTGAAAGTTAATATTGTCACAGAGTCTCGCCATATTGGGTCTAACCAGATATTCCGAAACAATCGGGACACCTTCTGGCTTTTCCGATGAGTAGGGAAGGAAAGATCTGATGTAATACGTTACCATTAAATGATATATTCCGAACTACTTTTGTTTACATGGTACATTACATTAGCGATAAGTGACAAATTCGCAATCAAGAACTATGTCGGCCCTTTCTGTCGTAACATACTGTTGCACTCGAATCAATAAACACATCAAATTGATATGTATTTATACAACCTCTTCCGAGGTTATTTCTCTGATTTGACGGAGACAGCCAAGGGATGTCCCAATCGACACAACAAAGAACTGATTATCTCCCTTCCTCTTCCGTTGACGTCACATGACACATCACATTGATGATTATGTTTGAATGTGTACGTTGTGAGTGAGTCTGATTTCCACAGATTGCTTCTATTTTGTACCTTTGCGTATTTAATACATTTGTGCTTGCCATATTTGTTAACATCGCTCTAAATTAAAGCAAATATGTATGCATAAGATGTCTGTATAGGTAAATCAATTCATTCTCAGACATTAATTATAACTAGTTCATAAGAATGGCACTCTTTTTCAACCAAAATCTTGTAAATGTTGGTGACAAATTAAAAAGAATGGAAATTTAGATACACATATATTTATTTGAACATGAAAAATATACATACAGTATATCTAAAATACTATATTTCATGTATTTGTTTTATTAGTTAGTGTGAGTAGCTGTACGACTGAATACGCTGAATCACAAATCGAAAACTCAACAGATTGATTAAAGAAAGAACGAGTCAGTTAACATTGGTAGATGCCCTTGTCACACGCTTGTACAGCACATGATGGACATTACTTTTAATGAGCTTCACACACACACACACACACACACACACACACATATATATATATATAGGCATATATATATATATATATATATATATATATATATATATATATATATATATATATATATATATATATATATATATATATATCAGACAGACACAGAGTGAGAGTATGTACGCTGTGTCATTGATATAAAACAAAATGTATAAATTTTTCATTAATAGGAAACTTGGCTTAATAAATTAATCGCAATCTTCTTTGCAAATTGATAAATTGCTTCTTTAAGTTTTTGAACTTTTATTTTAAATAATATTGATGAAATAATTATCAGACACACTTATGATTTAAACAAGAAAGATGGTTTAAATGAAGAAAGTAGTAGCACCACAAACTGCATGGTTAACTACCTGAACAATGAACGCACTGGCTTTCACCTATTTAAACGAGTTGCACCTATTAACTATGTGAAATGAGGAAAAGGCAAGAGGTGATTCAACCATTAATTGTATTTACAGTTCATCCAAGTAATTATTATGATTTAATAAACATTGCTACCAACCATGCAATTGTTTCTGCCCTCCATTTCTAACTTTCCCCTTTCCTTTGCTTCGTGCGACTACATCATTTATCCATCATGCATCCTCTCACGCTCGTTTTTAACGGATTTTCGGTGGTATCTTTATAAGATGGTCCAGAGAGAGAGAGAGAGAGAGAGAGAGAGAGAGAGAGAGAGAGAGAGAGAGAGAGAGAGAGAGAGAGAGAGAGAGAGAGAGAGAGAGAGAGAGAGAGAGGTTTGTTGTTAGTCAAATAAATACGAGAAATGTCAAAGCTTAAATGTAGTAGAAATTTACTAATTACATATTTTCATGCATTTTATCCAACTCATTTTCAGTCATGGCTTTGTCAGTTAAGAGGATGATGTCATATTTCAGTTCCATGTGGTGGTAGGGTCCGGGAGACTTACCATAAAGGCATTCATTCATTGCCTATCTCTATGTTTCTTTATTGGTAAATTAGCCTGTTACCTTGCCAACCCAGTGATCGAGAAAGGCTGAGGGAGGGTAGATCGACCTTCGGACATATTAATATTAAATATTATGTTTTTGGAAACATATACTAGGTTTTATAAAACATGAAGAACGAAATAAAGTAAACAAAGCATTAAGTAGATTACAGTACGTGCAATTCATCTTAAAAATAAATATATAATTCTTGACAGGTTATTGCAACTTCGTATCATTAGAACTGTGAACATTTTTTAAATCCAATGGAACGTTTACACCTAACCGTTACGAAGTCCCACGTTCTTGTAGGTTCATTGGTGTAAGTTCAGTTATCTTTTTTTTTTATCTCACTCCACACACTTCCCAGAATTATGCATGAGAGAAAGGTTGCGGGGAGGAGAGAGGATTTTGATGAAATTCTCTACAATGTTTAATTAATGTAGAAGACCGGAATTATTAAAATTTTTATTGGTTTTCTATTACAAAGCTAATGATTAATAAGTTGAAAATCACAGATTTATAAAATACAGAAGCGATAGCCTACCGTTGAAATATAGCCTAATGTTGAAACAATATTTATATATGCATATTAATGCACCATGGGCGGATCACAATTTCATATACCAATAGTACTGGTATATCAAATTGCATTATACCAACACTTTTTATGTATGTATGTATGTATGTATGTATGTATGTATGTATGTTAAAAATCAGTAAGAACGTGTATATGAACGTCTTTGCGTATCTACTTATCCATTTAGACGGAATGATGCCTGAGAAATGCATAGATCGCTACCACTGCGGAACGCATGATCCAATATGGTTCATGGGGAAACACCCTACAAAACAGGGGCAAGAAGTTACAGGAAAGGCGTGTGCCAATACAGGTTTCGGAGCCAACTGCTGTGGCTACGAAGTCGGAACTATCAGCGTCCGGCACTGTGGGGGCTTTTTCGTGTACAGACTTTCCCGTGTGCAAGGATGTAGCTTTGCTTACTGTGCAGGTGGGTGATATTAGTATGGGTAGAATGACCGATTTTTCCGATATATAGAGGAAATTGTTTTCTCTCCACCTCGTGAGAGAAAGACGCTGAAAATACCATTAGGACATTATCATAAACAGGTGCTCATCTCTTGCACCCAAGTATTTGTAAAACATAATTAATATTTTTGTCGAATGTAACTTATATTCAATAAAATATGTTGCAAAATTTCCAACGATGACAGTAAGTTTAAAAAAAAATCACAAAGACAACTTTGAAACACGTAGTAAAAATTTATCTCACTGTAAAAAGAAATATTTTAATCTAAATTCTAAAACACTTTACGCTGATATAGATAAGCCGTAGCAGTTATTTTTTTTATGCTGCCCCTTCCCCATTAAAAGGAACAAAGGCATGAAGTTACAAGCAAACTCAAGTACCATGTCTGAGATATTAATGTTTATATCACATAATGCTCCCTATAAGAAAATAAGTGCAAGATCTGCTATTGATTTATTTTTATCCATTTTGTCGCTCTCCCGTCAGTTTTCCTGTTTAATTTTGTTTGTTTGTTTCAAAACAGGTAAAGGAAATCCTTGTCCAGATGGCACATCGTCACCAACGGGCTATCAGCCTGGATGTGTAGGTATGTATATATATATATATATATATATATATATATATATATATATATATATATATATATATATATATATATATATGATCATTGTTTATAAAACGTATAGCCAAAGGTTTTATTCTGTCTGTTTTTGGCTACAAAGTTATATTCCGAGGTTCACGGCAGTCACCTCATATTGAAGGATGGCTGCTTTCTTTCTGGGGAACGAGATTACAACTACAAAAATCATAGTAAACAGGGGAAAAAAGGAATAGGAGGTTCTGAAGTCCTGATGGAGCCCATTCACCTGTGCAGTTTATACAACATGCTGGTTCCTTCGTAGTTAAAATTCGAACGAGGTAGAGAATATGTGCCTATTAGACTTTCATTGTCAAAAAGATGTGAAATGACCGTCAATAAAACGAACTACTTAGGATTGCCTGCTGTGTGTCATAAAGACATATCATAACAGGGATGGGTTTGGTTACTTATATATGATTTTTTACGGCTAGCCATTAGTTTCACATGAAGATTTCCCTCCCCCAACTTTAAATGAAACATACGCACACACACACAACAAACAAAATGTTTACTGATAAACACCATCAACCCACTGAATACTCCATGAAGATATTTCCTGGTGTCAACCTTCGTATGAAAATGATGAATTTTATCCCAAACACTTTAATTGTTGCAAAGGATGATAGGATAAAAATAAATTTGCCAACTGCAAGTTATATCAGCGTTTTCTTATTTTGATATTCGTCCACTTCAACAGTCTATGTCAAGATAAAAAATTGTGACATTATAAAAGTTGCAAGTGTACAGGCTTAGATGTGATTCGATTTATGAAGCTTGTGAATTATGAATTCAGGATGATCAGAGTGGTGATAAGCCAACCAGTTTGACAGCCTTTTGTGTTATCTCTGTCCAGTGATTGACTGGTGATTTTGTGAGCTCTAATCAGCTAATAGTTACATCTGCATTACAAAGCCTCTTTTTCCTCAGATAGCTGTTTTCATGATTGTATGAAATTTTCTGAAATGTATTAAGCTTTCCTTCGATTCTATAAAGTACTTAGTAACGCACTTTCTAAGCTGTATGCCCACCTACTATACTACAAAACATTTTGCACAAGGAGATTATTGAACTTGATATTATATACACCATATCTTTGATCTTACTGCTCAGTTAAGATTTTTCCCCTGCCGTATCAATCATATCTGAACATATACAGTCTTACAGTGATGATTTTGCTTTCCAGTTTAATATATTATTCCACTTCCTGTGTATTAATGTCATATGCTCCTGCAAAAGATAGCTTTGTACATACATATTTACATACACACTCAAAGTAACACTAAATTATGCCGAGAGTTCAAGCGATCACAAAGCTTTAGAAATAACTTTTGTATTTCGCTTGCCCCAAACGTGCCATAAACAGCAAGAAAGTGATTTTATCTTCCTCTTCAACAAATTTCAACATTTGCTAAGATAGCAAAGTATACACAAATGCACATGAAATATCTCGTGAACAATATCAGTAAATTAACAGCAGCGAAAACCAATCTCTGTCGTTTTAGCATCTTTCCCCAAGATGGCTGGGAACCCCATACTATTGGGACCGTTTAGATCTGGACCCTGTCTAGATGGCAAGAGATACACCGATTTCTTCTTCACGTGCCGAGTGAATTATTCGAATCCACATGATGCAAATGTGGCTTTTGAAATCACGTGGTTAATCGATGGGAATCCACTTAATGTATCAACCAATATTACTGGGTTTGACAGAGAGGCCAGCATTCATGTTAATCAGTTGCAAAATTGCATGGATCACGAGGTAAGATCATGTTTGATAAGCATTGATATCAATTTTACATATTTCCCTGACCTAAATGTTACAGGTCTATCTCGTGCATTATATATATATATATATATATATATATATATATATATATATATATATATATATATATATATATATATATATATGCAATAAACTGACGACGAACAGTGCAAAACTAGTATCTAACTAGCCTGAGCGCTTTCGACTCTTAATGAGTCTTTTTCAAAGGCATATACAAAACATAGACAAAATAAACAAATAAAACACAAAAACCGTTGTGTTTGCAAAACTCTACATGGCTGTTTCTACATGAATTAAACCTTTAAATGTATTATGTCTCAAGCAGCCTATATCAACTTGTTGCGGATACTGGAAAATATTTGTATTAAGCTAGAAATCGATGAGCCATAGCGACATCTATTACTTTGTGTACATTTATGTAAGCGAAATTATATCCCGGATATTTCATTCTTATAGCAGTAATTGAAGGCTACTAAGAAAATTTAGAAAAGTTTTGAAAAGAAAATGTGTCGGCTGCAAAGGATAATTCCACTTGTGCATGGCTGTCTTTTTCTAGTCCTCTTGGTTTAAACCGCTTGGTTTCAATGTTCTAAGGCGGCGTATCCAGTAAGATTGCTTTTCTTTCCTGGTTTCGGAACTCTAGTTGGGGTTGCTAGCAATTGCAATAAGTGTTATATCACTGAAAGTGTGGCCAGGGGAGGAGAAGTGTTCTGCAACCGGGCTTCTGTACAGCTTCTTTGTCATCCAATCAGATCTATGAAGGTTGATCCTTTTGTGTAGCTTTTCAGTTTCTCCGACATACTGAAGGCTACAGATCTTACATGTGATGAGATAAATTACATTCTCTGTTGTGCACGTTTTGTTTGGACCATGTATGTTTAGTTTTTCTCTAGTCACCGTGCTAGTAAATGTCCTGGTTTCTATCATATGTTGACAGGTTTTGCATCTTTTATCGCCACAGGGGCCAGATTGACTATGGTGGTCTTGACTAGTGATTGGCGTTAGCTTCGCCCTGACTAGGATGTCCTTGAGGTCTTTTGGTCTCCGTTAGGCTACTACAGGTTTGTTCGGAAGGATTAGCTTTAGTATGTCCAACGATTCCACGATGGGCCAGTGTTTTCCGATGATTTTACCTACTTTGGGGTTGTCTGGATGGTAGGTCAGGATAAATGGTATCCTATCAGCCTTTTCCTTCTTTCCATATTTTAGTAGGTCATCGCGGTTTGTTTGTTAAGATCTGTAGCCTTCAGTATGTCGGAGAAACTGAAAAGGTACACAAAAGGATCAACCTTCATAGGTCTGATTGGATGACAAAGAAGCTGTACATTTTCTTTTTCAAAACTTTTCTAAATTTTCTTAGTAGCCTTCAATTACTACTATAAGAATGAAATATCCGGGATATAATTTCGCTTACATAAATGTACACAAAGTAATAGATGTCGCTATGGCTCATCGATTTCTAGCTTAATACAAATATTTTCCAGTATCCGCAACAAGCTGATATAGGCTGGTTGAGACATAATACATTTAAAGGTTTAATTCATGTAGAAACAGCCATGTAGAGTTTTGCAAACACAACGGTTTTTGTGTTTTATTTGTTTGTTTTGTCTATGTTTTGTATATGCCTTTGAAAAAGACTCATTAAGAGTCGAAAGCGCTCAGGCTAGTTAGATACTAGTTTTGCACTGTTCGTCGTCAGTTTATTGCATTTATCTCAATCAATCCCTGACACACGTGATCCCTTGCTGGATCCAGTGCGCTTGAAAGGGCTGTTATTCGCCATATGATTTGTAGTGCGCTTGAAAGGGCTGTTATTCGCCACGTAATTTGTATTCTTTATATATATATATATATATATATATATATATATATATATATATATATATATATATATATATATATATGCAACCGGTGTTGTCTTTTGTCCCTCCTTTTCTTTAAGCCATTTTCGCTCTAACCTTTTGCACACTCCAATCACCGCTTTGCATGGTTTCATTCAAATTTTACCTTTGGTTTTAGATAATGAGCATGATGTGGAAGTGCGGTGCATTCTTTGTGAACGTTATTTTTCTTAGGTTCTGTTTCATTGTTGATTTTGATATACAGGTTTAGTCGTTTGCAAATCTATCTTGTTACGAACGTTCAACAGTTTTTCAAATATCACTTCACAGAAGATGAAGTCTTCCAAGCCTTCACCCCACAAAAAGAAAAAAGAAACAAGAAAAGAAACAAACACTAAAAACCCAACAAAAAGAGCCAAATAACAAACAAAACCTGGCTGCTAAACATCAAGGAATGTTTCTAAAAGGCAAAACAGATTCATGTCTGTAATATGTGTTCAAGATACGTTGCAAAAAAGCGGGAAAAGACCATAGCTATTCTTAATATTTTCCAAATACAGTATATGTGTAGTGTTCTCGTATATACATCAGTCTGGTTATCATGCTTGATGAACACGTTTGAATTTTTTATTTTAGATATGACATGGAGTCGTATGTAATATTTGTTTTTGTTATTATAGACATGACAGAGAGTCATAGGTAATAATTGTTTTTAAATGTAGACATGACACAGAATCATATATAATACTTGTTTGTTATTTAAGGTATGACACAGAATCGCGTGCAATAATTTTTTTTATTTTAGATATGACTCAGAGTCGTATGCAATCATGTTTTGATGTTTTGTTATTTTCGATGTGACATAGAGAAGTATGAAATGATATTACAATATTTTTCATGATTTTAACAAAATTTATTTTCAGTTAAGCTGTGCTGTTCGCTCTTATTTTCCAAATTTTTCTACTGCGATGAGTCCGTCTTACAACAGTACCAAGCATTACCGAATGGAGATCAAGGTACATTCTCTTTCATATAAAATGTTTTATTTATTTAATAATTGATACTGCAAACACGAGATACAATGACAGTAATACTACTTCCATATATAACAATTCAAATAGAGATTCAGCAAGTCTTTGTATCTCTGCGTCTTTTGATGTCCACCTGTTTCACAAAGTCATTATAAGAAATGAAAGTTATCTCACCGCTTATCGAAATGATACATTTGTAGGAGAACTAGGTCACCGTAAACACAAATGAGACTTCCATTCAATTTTCTTTTCACCTAGCATTTACAAAACTTTAGTGGGCAAGGAACGTTACTCCAATTGCTTCGGCACTAAATAATCTACTTGTGATGTTGTGTCGTGAAGCACCAAACCAAATACAAAACATTTGTATTAGTTTCATTCATGTGAGATGTCCGATGATCGTGCACTGTTATAAGAAATAAAATCTTTAAGTCGAGTCAAAATACGCACGAAATATTTCTAACCTTGCTCGAAATGTATCGAGGGCAAAAATAATGGTAACGGCCAATCCTTGATATACTTGTTTTTGTTACTGCATTGTTTGTTTTGTTTTTTGTTTTGTTTTGTTTTGGAAGGTCTTACAGATATCATGCAAATTTGAACAAAGCAACACTTTTAACAGACCGAGATTAGATTAAATTTATACAAAACTGCCCAGTATCGTATTTCTTTGATCCATAACATTTTAAAGTAATCTATTCTCAATTTATATTGATACATCTACATTGACATTTTGTAATTATTGTAGTTTGAACCAGGGAGGCTTGAACTGGAAGAAAAGTCGAGAACATCGACTGAAGTAAAAGTGGTGTCAACAGTTCCAATTATATGTCTTAACTGCAACGATTCGGAGTCCGACTGTTACTATGAAATGCACCTGAAAGCAGGTAAGACAAAGTTAAGATTGTTTTGTAATTGTATATCATCAATAAGTCAAAATGTTCTATATAACCACAACTGGCTCAAACTTGTTATTAAAGATTAAGTTATGTTTTAACTAAATCACAGTGTCATTTGCAGCTCTTGACTTTCTTATCGCCAAAATCATCGTCTTTTCAACTTTTGGGTATTCCATGCGTTGTGATTATAAATAGTAATGATTATACACAGTGAGGTAGGTTTTTTTTCATAACAAGACTTAATTTCCTCAGGTTGCAAACATGCTTTTATGGCTTTGAATAGGTGTATTACCTTTTCTGAATGGATGAAATATCTGATATAGACCCTCTGGAACAATGAGTGCACGTTCTTTTCACTTTGCTTTGCCAGACCTGGAGTTAATCATTGGAATGACGTGTTCAGTCGCATATGCCACACTGAGTTTTTGAAAGTACCCGTAACTTATTCACATTGTTACAGAAGGGGATAAGAAGTCTTAAGGTCATTGTCGCGAATCCAGCCTAGTATGCCTTAGAGTTAGGCGCGCGTACAGCTACATTAGAAAGGTGGAGACCCTCTAGGCTGGTTAGTAAGTCGCCTCATATACATAGGCTGGAGCACTTGTTTCCCCTTGCCCCCACCTAATTTTGAAATGTACCAAACCGGTAGTACATTTGCTAACATAGCTTAAAATGAAGCTCTATGACTCATTATAAAGAATCTAGATGATGCCACCTCAGAAATCTTGTGCCAGCTGAGAAATCTGCAGTGTTATAGCGTATACCTTGTTCCAGCCCACCCGCAGTTCAATAACATATGCTTGGTCCATAAATATTAATCGCTTCTTAAAAGGCAAAACGTCAGGTATATTGCCAATTTGATAACTGTTCCATCCCCTGATTAGTTCATATTTTACATTTTGCGACGTGCATAACTTCTAATGTCATTTACTCTTAATCGGTTATGTAATGTCCAAACGGAATAATTGCAATTATGAAGTTTTAAAACTGAACATATCCTTGCCAATAAAATTATATGCTCTGTAATAATACGTTACACCACATACCACAGGTATGTTAAGAAATGATATTTCATTAATTTGTTTAAAGGCAAGCCAGAATTAATTCACATCTGCAACAACATGGAGAATTATTTTAAATAATTTTGCATAACTATTTTTTCGTCTCTGCGAAGCCTTTCGAGCTGATGATGGTGCTGATCATCTCCAGATCTACCACCACCAATACAGGTACCGAATCGAGCTGCAAACTTCAAATTTTGGTTAGCAACATGAAATCTTTCGCTGCCTGCTGAGAATAAATTAGTCAGTTTGAATACATTGGGCGTAACAGCAGGGGATGTAGGAAATGTCAGAAGATGTTTGCATTCTTTTGAATTATTGGTTTTAGTCTTGGAACACCATCAAATTCAGCAGTCATTTTGGAGTCTGAGGGAAGTCAGTAACTAAGTCCTGCTCCTTTAAATTGTAAATTTAGATAAAAGAGCCTTCATACTGAGAAAACTGTAATTATACGAATATGTCCTTAAAATTAGTATTGCTAATTACAGGAATTTCATTATTGGTACTGTCCATTTTAGGACGTATCCCTCCAATTGGCATTGAGCTATCAGCCAAAGAAACTTTCAGATTTTGTTATGCAGATCGTCACTGATTGAGAGAGGATTTTTACAATTGACTGTTTTTGTGATAATAACTTTAAAAAATAATGACATTGCTGTAATATGACATAGAGTCTAAGCATTTATCTGCAAAAACATTGTCTCTTTTATTACTGATAAAGCTTTTTCAGTAAGTTTCCTGCTATGCATTATAGATTTACATTTATTCATTTTGGGAACCAAAAGTGATTTGGATTTGGATTTGTTTTAACGTAGCTTTAACGATTTTTCAGTTATATCATTACGATGTCTGCAGTGTGGCAGTTTATAGTGATGTCTAGCACTGGGGCATCATGCCGCAGACATGTAGCATGATGTCCCACCCAGTCACATTATCCTGACACCAGGCCGACCAGTCCTAACACTAACCTCTTACTGCTGAGCACCTAGCGAGGCAGCTGTTAGTACCATTTTTATAAGTCTTTGGTATGAGCCTGCTCGCGGTTCGAACCCGCGACTTCCCGCATCAGAGGCGGAGGCTCTAACCGCTAGGCCACAGGAGCGGTCTGGCTGGTAGGTAAATAAGACCATACAAACAAACTGAAGAAAGACTATGTTGTGCAATACATAGGAAAACGAGTATAATTTTAGTGTATAGTGTCATTTATTAAAAAAATGTAGGGACTAAATAGATATGTATCACTGGAGAAATAAACAAACACTAGAAACCAAAATCCTTACAACGAAACTCACAATCATTAAAATACGTTGTTTATTCTCTGAAATCTGGCAGCTGTTAGTACCATTTTTATAAGTCTTTGGTTTGACTAGGCCGTGGTTCGAACCACGACCTCCCGCATCCGAGGCGGACGCTCTAACCAATAGGCTACCGGAGCAGTCGGAACCAAAAGTGACATATTCCATATATATATATATATATATATATATATATATATATATATATATATATATATATATATATATATATACTATATATATATATATATATATATATATATATATTTCTATTAATATTGATATCGATAATGCGACACTATTTTCAGTTGCCTCAGTATAAAGTAACCTTATTAAATGTAAGGAATAATTTGATTATAAACATATCATATTTGAGTGCAAATAGAGTCATGAAAGAAGTAACATATTTCCACATGCAAAAAGCACATATTCTGATATTTACGTTACATTGATTTAAATCTTTTCTCCAAGAGATACACAAGTTTTATGCAATGGCACCATCAAGGATCAAACTTCAGACGCTCTGATGGTTAATTTGGTATATAATACTTATGTTGTACTGCTAGTTTGGGTGGCTCCAAACCTATGGCCTTTTTGCGTTCTACTGTTGGATTACATTATCAGGCTACCTTGCAGCTACTGCAATTAGGATGAGCCACTGACTGTAGAGGGATGCAATACAAAGTATGACTGTCGCGATTGGGAATCGAACCTGATTCGCGTTTCGTAAAGTCAAGTGCACAAGCAACTAGACTAAAAGATCCAGATCCGCTAAGTTGGCTTGCAAGTGGCCTCCTATATCTAAACCACTAAAACAATATCTCGTCTGTCCAAAGATGGGAAGGAGAGGCCCGTTTTCGAATTCCTACTTTTTCATAAATTTGGTGGGTTTTTTTAAAAATATTTTTTCCTTTTTTCAAAGGACTCTCATGCCATTATTTGAGTTTTCGTTCCTTTTCGAGGAAATGAAGCTAAACTAACAGCAGCAGAACGTTGACAATTGCACCTCGTTTGCTCGAACAATCGTTGTTGCAAACTGATGTGCCATGCTGACCTTTTCGCCGAACAATGTATGGGGAAATCTGACCAACGTTAACGGGGGATTGACCTTCTCTCCTTGCCTCTGGTGTACATACCAGTATGCCAATTTTCAGATCTTGTTTTCCAAAAATTGTAGCTATAAAGAAATGTTCGGTTTTTAAAGCAGTGCGGGTAACATTCACAGCCAGATGCTTCAAGTGACCTATTGTTGTCCTTGTGTCAAATTTACTACACAAAAAATTCTTTTCATCAGAAGAAGATGATCAAATCTCTCATTTGTTATATTATTTTCGTTACACTTTATTGGTCAAGGCTTCTAAACTAAAAACAACTTAATTCATCCAGTACTATCTGCCTTATAGAAACAGACAAGTATTACATCATTTTCATGATATAAACTGTTTTAAACAGAGAACGCAAGCAACGGAGAATGCACCATCAGGCTGCGTTATGACGAGTGGAACGACGCCACCAAATCTGCCGTAACTAAAACCACAGTACTAGCAGACAAAGAGTTCTTCAATATCAACAAAACTGCATACCTTGAGCCTGAATTATATATGTGGGATAGGCTCAATCCAATATTACAGACCTACGTTCCTCAGCGTTTGCCGGTACATGAACTTGTCACCTTATCCATAAACGAAAATGTGCTCCAGCTTTTCCATCAAAATCATCGTGTATTATCAACACACGTTTGCTACTACTACTACTACTACTACTAATGCGACATGTATTTCTTCTGTTGGAGCTAAGCCCTATCTAGTTATTTATTTCTAATAATCTGTTTCATGTCTTTACATCGACTTGCGTTACATTTTGCTCAGATATACAAACATGAACAGAAGTAACTCAGTAGCGGTACGAATTTGAAGAAGTAACTTACTGTTTCACATTACTGGCCTGGTCTCTGCAGTCTCACCATGTGTATATGGCTGTGAAACAAAGAGACCGGGTCCGAATTGTGACGATTTGTTTTCATCTGCTGTCCCATTGTTAAGGGGAGGGAGAGAGGCTCTCATTTGAACCTTGTTTCGTTGAAATTTACATTCGAGCCACTCCTAGAGATATTCGCTGAGCGAGAGCCGCGGACAAGTAAATAAGTAAGTCTAAAATCGAGGCTCATCAAAACTCTGGTAAATTCGCCCATTGATTAACTACCATTGATTTTCGCTTGGTTAACTCCAAGTAATTCTATAATTATGTGCATGCACACTGGATGATACGTCAAGTATACCGGTACGTATTTTCAACTCCTTTAATAAATCATATTAATAAAGAACACATTTGTGCGTCAGCACCAAGAAATTGCAGTCCATTTTACTGTTTTACAAAAGATCAGCGACACCTATGATAGCAAGTAATTATGCAAACTTTTGCCAGACTCTCGAGTTGCGTAGAATTGTAAAAGTTACAAGATGGTATGTTTCAAGGAGAATAATCTAATTTTAGTGGGACTGTTGAGAATGCATTTTGACTACTCTGTGAGTGTGGGTGACATAGAGTGCATAGGTCAAGGTAAAGATGAACCTAGGTTGAGCGTTTAATGCGAATAACCGGACCAGCTGCTCTAGATCCTGTAATACAGCGTGTGTGTGTGTGTGTGTGTGTGTGTGTGAAGCAGTCGAAGCTATACTTGACTTTCCTTCTCGAAACAGGTATATATAACCTTTTATTTTTACCATTATCTTCGCATATATTATAGGCTGAATAATCGAATCCAGTTTAGTTTATTATTTGATTACTTCTGTTTGCAAAGAACATTTTTGTAACCGATTCGAAATGCATTTAGAGACGTAAGTGTACAGAATCATTCTAACTTACCTTACTATCTTAAAGCAAACCGGAAAACGAATATCCCTTCTTCAAAATATAATTATGATAAAATATAATATAGAACATACATTTTTTAAATGAAGATCGAATTTGAAGGCCGAGTCACAGAATTATCTTCACAAACATAGTTTTATACATATTGTTGTAAAACAGTATATTCATTCATGTGATATATATATATATATATATATATATATATATATATATATATATATATATATATATATATATATATATATATATATATATATATATATATATATACACTTTGTCTCCCCACCCTTATAAGAGATGGAAACAGGAAATTAAAAAAGACTCTCTAGCTAATTCTGCAAAAGATGCGCTTATGCGCTATTCAAGATCCCTTCCACCTGACCCAGGTATTATTTTTGTTGTAATATATACTTATTGATTTTTTTAATTTTATATATATATATATATATATATATATATATATATATATATATATATATATATATATGACTCCCCTAAATTTTTTGAATGTTCCCTTCAATTATTACATTATATAGCTGAAAACATATTGCACAATATTTATATTAAGGGAGAGGTAGAGATAAAATAAATATCTAATTTTATGATCGTGAACAAAGAAGAGAAAAGTTGAAAACTCCTCACATTTTGCTCATTGAGAAAACGATACTATTTTTGGGTTGAATACAGGATATTAGGATTGATGTTTACTCTGTGAAACCTGTTCGCTGAAAAACTTTGTTAAGAAAGTAATAAAGATAGTCAAATTCTCAATTTCATGGGAAAACATTAAGAAGTTTAATACAACCTAGATATAATCCAGAAAAAATCAGATCACAAGTTTAAAAACCAGCTTCTGCTTTGCTCGTTTGTATTTGGTATGGTTTGACAAGCTGAAAGATAACTACGTTTGAGTAAATTGATACCTAGTCTTTTTCCAATATAAATCCCAATGTAATTATATATTGTATATCAGACATACATTTTATGCAATGTATACTATTGTAAATAATTCTGAGTTTTTAAAAATATATCGCAGATAACAGTAAAAAATAGCCCAGCTCCTACGTGTACATGCTTCGGCGATCCCCATTGTCTTACATTTGACAGATACAACGCAGGAATGGGGAAGAATGGGTAAGTGTTCAGATATAAAATCTGTGTGCTCTTTATCGGTAACTGTGTGATTGAAAACGTTTCCGAAACTTTGCTGATTCTATTTACTCGTATTATTTTGAACTTTGTCTTTTGCACCCTTTCGGCTGTGTAATTAAAAAATTAGAACATTGCAAAGAACAAATTGACTATATTTTACTTCATCCATGGTCTCATCACGTACCATTGTCATGGTTACTATTTGCGCACTCTGTTTCTTCGTGTTTCAGTATTAGGTAATCATAACAGGCTGCTCATTCATTTTATTTAGTTCATTATCCACTCTCAAATGATGTATTTATCATTTAACTACCTTTCTAATATATATCAAAGGGTAAGCATTATTGCTGAAGGTAATTTATCTTATCGCATTGTCGGTTCAGTTTTCTTATAGTATGTTTCATATTTTTGATATCACGTGTTACATATAACTTTATGTGATTCTGATTGGTCCAAATAAGTCCATGGGCTTATTGTGCAGTGTTCTCTTTACTGATTGGCTGCGATCGCAGGAAAACGTTTTGACCCCGCCTTCTGGAATTTTTTTGTTTTCAATAAACATTTTGGAGGCCCTTTTTCGACTCGATTCACGAATGGGAATTGGGGATAATGGTCTCATACATCTGAATATGGCCAATTTACCTCCACGGGGGCTTGTTGTGTATAACATATCATATGAAAAGTGGCGTGAAATCCCCTGAGCAACAACAAGTAAAACTATTGGTTTTGCTCATTTGATAGCGGGTGTGTGGGTTGGAGATGGAGGGTGTGTGTGCGGTATACCTGTAACATGGAATCCATTCTATATACAATGGTGGTTTTTAATGTTTACTTATAGAAATAAATAAACTCACCTCTGTACGCAGAAAAAAGTGGACATAAACCGGTCTCCCAACAGACAGAACTTTATTCATCCGAAGCATATTTACGCGGTAAATATGTAATACAATTCCGACTAAGCAAATGAAATTTGTTTACGTCTTCTGCAGTCTACTGTTCCAAGACAAATACTACAAATATTCGGGCGCAAATACATTACAGTAAATAAGGGAATTTTTGCATCCAGTAATCTTCCTTTCACATGAATATTGCAAAAATTTAATGTTTAGTTATGAAAGTGTAACTTTAGGGTAAACATGGATCGTCTAACCGGTACTGTATCAAGCAACATGGCATCACACGCATTGGTCATTCTGTGTTGAAAAATGATTTTGTCTTTGTAAACTGTTCTGTTTATTTGATGGACGCTTGTTCTTTGATTCATAGCTTGCGAAAATTATAATCCACTGTTAAATGTTAATACTTGTTCAACTTTGTTTGAGACTTTTTTTTACGCGTGATATAGAAAAGGCGCAACGTCTGTAAGAATCAACAAAATTATTCGTTCTTCTTTCTATCGACATAATTTCCAGTGAAATCAAACTATGTGATAAAAAGAATCTCAAATGTGTAATGATTTATTATTAAATTTATTAAACTCGTTGATTAATGTCCAGCTTTGGCGAGCCAAGACTCACAAAAGCTGGACATTATTCAACTCGTTTCATAAATTCAATACTAAATCATTACGCATTTAAAGATCCTATATTTTACCAACGTGGCTAAGAATGATAAAAAAACGACGAGAGCAGTTTGGCAAAATCAAGTTATTGTCACCATGAATCAGAATACTATTTCTTTCCAAAGCAGTTAAAATTCTAAGAAGTGCTGTATGTTTCTTAAGCTTGTTTTTGTAATGACGGTTATAGTAGTGTCATTCCAATTACCTCGACGCTTTGCAATCGACAATCCACCTCGGAAATACCTCGATAAATTGATACAGATGCAAGCGGTGAAATGGCCAGGAATGGCATAAGAAGAACTCAAATCCTGACATATGCAAAGTAAAACAGTACAATACTAGGCACGTTATAATAGCTTGATAGAGTAATTACAAGTAAGAAAATAAATTTTTCTTACAAGCTCTGAGTTGAAAAGAGATACTGAAGCATGCTTTGGCCAAGTGGAAATCACCTTAGTCGACGAGTGGACCTAAGAAGAACCGGTGCTAGATGCGCGGCATCACATGATGTCATACAATGAATAATGCAGATGTTTTTGCTATGGTGACTTCTGTATTATTTCTGAGGCGTATTTCCGATCATCGACTGAAAGGTCAGAATGTGATCCGATTGGGTGGCGTTGTTTGAGGAAACATATCATACATATTATGTTATAACATGAATCTCGACATATGTTTTAGGTGGCAAGATGTTGGATATTACGACATGTATCAAGTAGGCATGTTTACCATGGTTCAGACGAAACCTGTTTTTCCACATATCCCAGACTTCCAGGTTTGTATCACGTAATAAGTTGCTTTCAAGTTATTAAAAGGAAACTTCAGCTACAACGATATTACAAACGTAAAGTATCTCGGAATGATGAATACATATAAGCTACATTACTTCATGCTAGTCCATGAATTAATCGATTTTCCAAGAGAAATTGTTTTGATATTTCAATAGAATGAATTCTCACTTGTATTATTTCATTCAAGAATATTTCAATGCAAATCGATAACATTATGATGAAAAATAGCTTTGGTGCAATAATATTCTGGCGACAGTAATTAAATTAACAGTCTGATTCGAGGATGATTCTCTTTCGTGATCGAAGATAATAGCGTTCGAATTCGACTAATAAGTACAGGATTTCTTACATTGAATCAGGAGAGGGTATTATACTACTAATATTTTCTCTGCGAGTACGTGCAAAACACAGCAGAACATAAACGGTAAACAGCTGACGTTACTGGAAGAAATCTGCTACTTCAATCTTCCATAAACTAAGCTAGCCAACGAGTTCGAGCTTAAAGGTAATAAGAAATCTGTTCGTTCCGAGTGAATAACGGACAGACTTTATCTGGTGGATGAAACAATACTGAGATTTTCACCCACTAGGTGGAATATATCCGTTATTCAGTCGATGAAAGCAAATATCCTCTGTTTCAGCTTGTGCAACTTCCTTCAGGGCGCATGCCTGATAGCGATTTTTAAATGTACCCACACGATGGAAATGTATCTGATAAAACCAATTCGAGGGCCGGATGTGATCTGTGTGTTGTGGGTAGCACATGGCTGCTCTGTTTATGGATAGCTTGCTTGATGTATTGCAAATCAGATTTAAACAAACCTCACACCCAAAACTTAGGTTAATTGGAACGAGAACTTTAACCTCGGTAACCAGATGTAAAAATATCAAAGATTTAGTATTCTCGGCCACTTAATGAAAGTGAAAATGAAAGAAATATGCATTATGCACAATGGAAAATGTGACAGTGTAATATGTCTGGGATCTTCTTAACACTTGAGAAGATGCGTATAATATTGATCAGATATATTTGTATTTTTAACAAAAAAAAAACGTTTAAAAAATCATCAACATAAAACCTAACTTAAGCTAATATGTATTAAAACAAGGGAGATAATTGTCCCCTCGTTATCGTGATGGTAAATCAGTATAACAAGCAATTGATTTTGAATAATAAAAGGTTTCACTTTCCGTTAATGACGAATGGATGCATGGGATTTAGGTCACAGTAGAGATAATGCGGCTTGTCTGTAATAAGATATTCATAATTATATCATCAACCAGTATTTGAATATGTTTTAGTTTATATTATAATTTCTTTATCAATACTTCTAATAATAAGTAGTATTGCACTGGACCATCATCTTCAAATTAAGCTCACGTAGAATATAGAAATAATAACATCATATTTCATTTAAAAGTAATTAGTATGCATATTGGATCGCGAGAATACTTGCAATTTAAAACAAAATGCGCAGTAAATAAATATTCATAATTATTACAATGGTAAAGTCGATTCATATGATTATTACTTGCTGTCCTGGTTATGGATATAAAACCCAAATAATTTCTGAATGCTCATCGCCACCCCAAACACCATAAAGGTCAATTATGAACAAAATCTTCACAATGAAAATTTTTCATTATTTTTTATTTACAAATTATCGTAAATTAAAAATCTCTGGTAAAACTTTATTTCAACCATTTTCTCGAAATCCACCGTTTAAATTCATGAAGAGATCGATCGTCAGAAGTTATCAAGTGATTTACCTCGCTTGACTTAGGCTCTGATTGTTATGTGTGACGTCGTTTGAGAGCAAGCCGGAAAACCACTAATGTAGAAGATAATTTAGGATAATTTCAGTAAAAACTGGCGGAATTTGTACAGTCTATGGCAAAAAATTGCATCACACTTGTTGAATAGTAGCAAGAAAAGAAACATACTGTGACAATCACACATTTTCAAGTATAACTCATATTCCTCTGTTGCTGTCGCGCATATGAAATCTCTTGATTATGTTATATAGATTTTGATATATAAAACCACTGCAACTTTACTTAATATCTTTTGCGCAAAAAGTTCTCATATCCTGATCTATATTCCTTATTGTTATATGAATTCTACTTGGGTTCAGAGCCTTTAAAGCAAACTTCCAAATCGGTTGTCAGTGATATCAAAGCAAGCATTTACGAGGATGATCCATTATGGGGAGCCAGTGATTTTCTTCCGAACCGGGATATTTATTTCCTCATCAATGAAAATAACGAATTTTAAAAAAATTAATACAGTGGATCTTAAATATTCTTTTTATATAAATGAAAGCAATAAGACTTTTTGAAGCAATCTGAGAGCTGGGCATTTTGTTCCCACCCCCACCTTCACCTCCATTCTAATGCCCCATCCACAACAAATGGAAATTCTAGTCTTGAAGACCATTTCATAAAGGATACTTTTGCGTACGTAATGTAGAGATAAATTGTGACAGTTTTAGCATCTCTTGAATTTACTACTATTCTTATAATCACAAAACGGTACGTTTCATTCCAAAATTCCAGTGGCATAACTTGTCCAATATTAGTAATCCACTAGCTTTATTCGTTTACCTCTATCTACAAATTGCAGGTGGAAATTCAAACGCACACATGTTCAAATGTTTCTTGCATTTGTGGAGTCGTAGCAAGAGAAGGTACCGACGTCATTTCAATCAATATTTGTGAAAACAGGTTTGAGGGCCCCCGTGTGGATGAACGGATTCTGTCACCAAAGCAGTTCTCTCACTTTTCCATCATACACGAAAAAGACGATACATATGTTGTGAGTTTTTCTATTTAAATACATTTCTTTTTTATGTTGATATTTTGTGATAGATTGATTGATGCCTACAAAAGCAGGCAAATAAAGAATGGATTTCTTACTAGCTTTGTTTTAGTGGGGAAGAATGGCAAAACCCCAATCATGTGCATCGCTAGACCGTATATATTTATTTCTAGTGGCATAATGATAGATTTCAATAACCCAATCAAATGCATCAATGGACCAGGCATAGTTATTTCCAATGGCATAATGATAGATTTAAAGTATATGACAGGATTTTATGTAATAGCAGCAGTGGAATCTAGAATTCCTAAATAGTTGACGGATATTTACTTCTAAAAAGATATGGTTTTGTTTGAACATAACAAAGAAAGTAACACCAGTTCGTAATCTGTCATTTAAGCTTTAAATATCATGTGACCTCGTTAGTGGCATGACTCTCATCCCACAAGTTCCTAGGCACAATAAAATTATTTACCACACCATCCGGACTATGAAACACTGTCATACAAATTAAGGCAAAGGTGAATCAGTACTCAACGTCTGGTACTTAGCTTTTCTCGATTGAAGAGATGGCATAAGTTTAACCTATTTCATAAATTCGCTTTTCTTTTGTCTGTAGGAATACTGAAGCGTAACTACCAGTTTGACGGTATTTTATCCAAAGATTGATGATGTATAATTCAATGTATCTTACGAAAACGCAGCATAATTAGAGGGTCACGTCACACCATAGGTTACAAATGTGAGGTCCAAACAGAAAGATGAGATTCGGTTTCCATATTCTTCTAGGATTGCAGCTTCTTTGATATGTTTTATCCAGTCATCATACACTGTTACAAATGCATCATAATTTAATTTGTAAAGACATTCTTTCAACTCTGGTGTGTTTTTAAATATTGAAATTTTACAAATTATACAATGTCACTATTTTAGGCCAAAATCTCCACATAGACTGTTGCTTGGAAAACAGAAAGCCGCCCCCCCCCCCCCGCACTTGTTTAAAATGCTAGAACCGATCTCACAGTAAATGACACTGACAAAAGTGAATCACCTGTGCACACCAAAGTTAAAATATAAGAGATTTGGAGGTTCAAGAGCAATATCCAGAAATGCAAAGCAACATAAATATTATTAGCTTTACCATTGGTATAGACTCGCTGGAATAAATAAGAGTCCCGTAAACTCGTTAGTATGTTGATTTCCAAAGGTCAGAAAATATCTGTACTGTTATGGATGGCATCGAACATGATGCTTTTAGAGTCAACAATTTTGGATTTTTCATGACAATTAAGGAGACCAACAACAGCTCCCTGCGTCATCTTAAATCGACAAATCAAGCTCCTTTCCATAGAAAAAGATGTCAAATTGTCTGGAGTAATATTTATTGTCAAGACACACTAGATAATAATATAGTTATAGTGTCAGTACATGAAACAATTTGCCATGTTCCCATTACAGTGGAATAGACTATCTACTCACATTGTAGAATTCACACAAATAACATCGCCCCAATTGTCAGGAACAAAATAAAATAACAACCCTAACCCTCAAAGAAATCCCATTAGCAATAACGCAAAAATCAAGTATCAAATAAATTCAGATCTATGTATACATGTGACAGAAAATATGCATAACAAGTGAATTTGAAAGAAGCATTATATTCTTGAAATGTATATCACATAATTGACTTTTTAAAATTATTTCACTTACATGTACAATGGTTATGTTCCGTTTTCTAAAAATAGTTCTTTGGAATGAAATGACTGGAAATTTTAGTATACGTGATCCTTTTGGCACAGGCCAAATCACGATGGTTGTGTTGACATCCTTCACAAAGCAAAGAGGCTGATCTCAGGAAGTATGAAATTTTGTTTTGAACTTTAATGCTGCACGTACTCCAGGAAAATCAGAGAACTAATTAACCATTTTCTTAGGGAGTACATTAGGGTATAAACAGCTGATTGGCAAATTTAATATAGTGACATATTCTAAGATGTAAATACATGATCTCTACTTTATTTTCAAGTCGCAGCAACTTTGTCATTGTGTACAGTATATTAGCAATGTGCGCGTGACAGTGTATTAATACGGAATATATGACTAATGATAATGAAGAATTTTCAATGCATCCATTCTCCTGTTTTGATATAATCACAGAGGCCATGGCAATAAATTAGAAGTATATCCAAAACATTATTAACAGATGGATTATAATTATATTCATATTTTGCAGATATACTTTCCTTCAGGGAGAATAGTTAAGGCATACAAAGATCAGTATCATGTTGGATGTGTGGAGGTTCAGGTCAGGCCAGATGATGCAGGTAACGTGGAGGGACTGTGTGGGGCATTTAATGGGCATCCGGAAGTGCTAGGATACGACGTAAATGGAAATCCAGTCACATATACCAGACAACCGAAAGATTTTATTGAATCTAGAAGGCAAGTTTACGATATCATTGATTACAACGTTCTTTATTTTGTTTTAAGGAGACCTTGTGTGTATTTGATCGAATGTTGAGGTAGAAAAGTCGATACAAAACTATATTTCTTTAAATTTGTCATAAAATGTATATTCTAAGTACATATTAATGACATGAACCGTAGCAGAGTGGCGTGGTCAGAAAATCTGAAAAATTTTAACTACTTTTACACCGATTTAGGGTGGAAGTAAAAGCTGGTGCGAGGTTCTTCTGTAAGCAAGCGGAGAAAATAAAACAAACCAAAACGTATATCCATGAAAAGAAACGATAGTATCGTTTAAGTTTAATCGGAAGCATATGAACATATTTCATTTTCTGCAAGAGAATCATTACGATGGACGTTGAACCAGACGCAATATTTCCATTTCCTTTGCTTTCCTGAAGGACCGGCATTGTCTTGGAAAAGTGTTCTTTGTTTGTAAAATCTTCTACTCGGGCCCATATTCGCTTTTCATAAGCGTGAAACATTTTATACAATAGCTGTTTACAAGTTCATGGTGTACCTGACCAAAATTATCGGACGAACGTTAATTTGGAACGCTGACTACTAGTGTACAAACGTAATTATCATGTACATTCCCCGAAGTTGTAGTGAATATATTACACAGTTAACACTTCCAGTATAATCATAAATAGTCAACCCGATATATTTCAAGGCTGTCAGTGACATTAATTGCATTCCGTGTACATTTATATCTAGATGGGATGCAGCAACGTTTCAAACGGACTAAGTCGCCTCAAATGTACCTTGCTTGTTCTGTCTGAATGAGTAACTTCTTCCTCTTTTCGATACGAGAATTTTGCTATGCTGGATGTTTAAAATGTGTGACGAATATTCACTTCAAAACTATCGAGACTATTTCAAGCAAACGTTTTCGAATTTTTTGTGACATAATTCTTTATAAATAGACAATCAGTTGAAGGGCCAGTTTTCAAACTAGCTTGATGAGAATGACGCCACTCTTGTGTAAGTAACGTCGTTGACTAACTGATTGGGAATAAGTTTGACTAGTTACTTGCCTTTGTTATTGGATTGAAGTTTAGGCCGGGTACTACCGAAATCAAATCAAGACATAGTCAAATCGCGCATTAGGTTCTTTTCTCGTAATATATAATATACATTTCTTTTCTCGTAATATATAATATATATCTTTCTAATAAGAGAACACTGAAATATCTTAAAAACGGTTGTTTTCATGTTCTGCTATTTTATTTTCATTTGCTGTTCAAAGGTTAAAGCGTCTAGCTCTTCCATATAAAGCTTAAATGCATAATTATTCATTTAGTTTAATCCATTAACCCGACTAATATCCACCTACAAAAGAAACCATCGATTTTTCTGAAATATCGTAAAACTGATAACAATGAAGTATGTCATAAGGTTTGCAGGGCACTTGAAAATTACAGATACAAATATGATACTATTTTATTTTTTTAATATAAAATTATGACTTATATTATTTTTCTTCTGATTTTGTTATTTCCATTAGAATTCCTTTCGGAGCCAGTATGTATGAAAAGGGGGATGCAAACTACACATCACACGACAATTATACGCATGAATGCAAATGCAATAATGATTCAAAAGGATGGCAGATGGACTGTAAATCCGACGCGGGATTGCAACAACATGCTTCCTCTTTTAGCGTATGTCTGCAGAACTTTCATTTAATCCAACATTTAACTTTTAAGAGCATGTAGACCTCTGAAATTCAAAACAACAATGTCCCATGACTTCAGTTTTCTCTTTGCCTCTTCGTTTCGCTTTGACAATTGTAAGAAAATTCGCAAACAAAAATCAGTTTAATTTTCATAAAATCTGTAATTACGTGTTGAATCAGGAGGCTATTATAGCTTAATCAGCTTTCGCGTCTGATTTTGCCCGCATTGTGAATCAACATTTTTCCCTCCAGAAGAAGTCATGACAGTCATTAATCTGCATTGGAACAGGACACATTCGTGCTCTGCGTGTCTTTATATATAACATCAAGTGTACGAGACCAAAAGTACATATGGCCCAATTAAAATCACTAACATTGATGTTATTCTTATACATATTCGTTTTTCTCCTCCCAGACCCCCACCTCTCCAAACAATTGATTTTTCAAAAAACACCCGGTTCATAAATCGTTGAGCATATTGTTATCGTGCTGTTTCACAATTAAATTTACCAGACCTAGTCTTATGGTTTCCATAAATAGGCGGTGCTAATACTGGTGTCTCAATACAAATTTGTCTGAAGCACGCACAAATGTCTGCGCGTTCCGTAAGATGAGCGCTTAGATGACATTGGATTAGGTCGCGCAGGCAGGTGCCTTAACTCGTGGACACAGGTTCAATTTCCAGGAGAAAACGAATAATACTTCTCTCAATTGTAGGACAATATGATTTT
>JAECUM010094140.1:0-121984 GCA_016617855.1 Megalonaias nervosa | reverse complement strand
TATTCAGAGTGTTTTAAATGATTCACCCTAAATGGATACCATATTGAGAATACTTTAGATCATACACACTAAGTTGGCACCATTATAATTCAGAGTACTCTTAGATGATACACCATAACTAGATACAATATTCAGAGTGTTTTAAATGATACACCCTAATTGGATACCATATTCAGAGTGTTTTAAATGATACACCCTAATTGGATATATTCATAGTATTTTTAGATGATACACCCTAATTGGATACCATATTCAGAGTGTTTTAAATGATACACCCTAATTGGATATATTCAGAGTACTTTCAGATGATACACCCTAAGTGGGCACTGTATTCAGAGTGTTTTTAGATGATACATCATAATTGTGTACCATATTAAGAATACTTCTAGATAATACAGTAAACTGGATACCATATTCAGATTACATTTAAACAATACACACTTAGAACTGGGTAATATATTCAGAGTTCTTTGAGATGATAATCTCTACCATACTTAGAGTGATTTTAGATGACACACCCTAGTTGGGTACCATACTCAGAGTGATTTTAGATGACACACCCTAGTTGGGTACCATACTCAGAGTAATGTTAGATGACACACCCTAATTGTGTATCATACTCAGAGTGATGTTAGATGACACACCCTAATTGTGTATCATACTCAGAGTAATGTTAGATGACACACCCTAATTGTGTATCATAATGTTTTCATTTTTCAGACCCTCTAATATTTTTACACAATCCACATTTTTTATTCATTTTTTTTTTTAAGTTTAAGAATTATCAGAAAATCACACATAATATGTAAGGTTTACATATACATGTAATTAGTAGTCAAATTAAACTCAAATCAAAAGTGTATAAAAGAAATTATGGGTAATGGGTGTGTCACAAAGCATTGGTTTCAGTCTAAAAAGAATTGTAAACTTTATTTTATAGAATCCCAGTCACATTTTGGTTATAAACGGAGCATGAGGACAATGACCTTTTTGCTTCATAACTCATGTTGAATACCTCCAAGGCTGATATATATGACATCATGTAGTTGGCCATTAAATGTGGAATGCTACCGTCTAACTATTTGCACATTATAATGTGCTTGTACTGTTGGATACTGTGTGACAACTAAAGTACAGTGGAAAAAACCTTCAAGCCCCTTGTGCTTTTTGGGTTACATCTCAGGATCCAACATTACCAACACAATACTACTTGGACAATACACCACAATTTATTAAATAATAAATTGTATTTAAAGTACTTTTCACAACATAAAAGTGAATCAAAATTATTTAAAAAGAGATCTTGTTTTTAATTCTTCTTATAATCATGCAGAAATACATACTTTGATGATTGTACTGTTTTTACATGATAGAGCAGTAAAATTACTGTATCTTTTATGTGAAACAGTGACCTATTAAGTGTTTCACAATATTCTTCAGGTAGAAAATGACTGGTTTATCACAAGCAATGCATTTTACTTTAAAAGTCACAAGCTGGTTGTATAATAAAGGATTAGATACTCTACTTTGAGATCACTGTACATGCCACCATCATGACCTATTGTATTTGAGATCCCTGTACATGCTACCATCATGACCTATTGTATTTGATATCATTGTACATGCCACCATCATGATCTGTTGTATTTGAGATCACTGTACAAGACACCTTCATGACCTGTTGTATTTGATATCACTGTACATACCACCATCATGACCTGTTGTATTTGAGATCACTGTACAAGACACCTTCATGACCTGTTGTATCTGATATCACTGTACATGCCACCATCATGACCTATTGTATTTGAGATCACTGTACAAGACACCATCATGACCTGTTGTATTTGAGATTACTGTACATGCCACCATCATGACCTGTTGTATTTGAGATCACTGTATATGCCACCATCATGACCTGTTGTATTTGAGATCACTGTACATGCCACCATCATGACCTGTTGCATTTGAGATCATTGTACATGCCACCTTCATGACCTGTTGTATTTGAGATCACTGTACATGCCACCTTCAGGACCTGTTGCATTTGAGATCACTGTACATGCCACCATCATGACCTGTTGCATTTGAGTTCACTGTACATGATACCTTCATGACCTGTTGTATTTGAGTTCACTGAACATGACACCTTCATGACCAGTTGTATTTGAGTTCACTGTACAAGACACTTTCATGATCTGTTTGCATCACTTATTGAATTGACACACCATAATATAATATTCAGAGAGAGCAATAATTCCTACATTTGGAACCTTTCTTTTAATTGACACCATATAGCCAATTTGGGCCTGAGGTGCCATTGAATGCCAGTTCAAACATTTGATAAATTTGATGATAATGATGAATATTTGATACGAAGTGTATTAATGATATGTATGCTGGCATAATTGGCATAGTGATCCTGCATGATGAATATTTGATATGAAGTGTATTAGTGATATGTATGCTGGCTTAATTGGCATAGTAATCCTGCATGATGAATATTTGATATGAAGTGTATTAGTGATATGTATGCTGGCTTAATTGGCATAGTAATCCTGCATGATGAATATTTGATATGAAGTGTATTAGTGATATGTATGCTGGCTTAATTGGCATAGTAATCCTGCATGATGAATATTTGATATGAAGTGTATTAGTGATATGTATGCTGGCTTAATTGGCATAGTAATCCTGCATGATGATATAGATATATGATGACCACACCACATTTGGGAAATATCCACTACAATATTTACTTGAGCTGGGTACCACAAAATCTTTTGTACTGGCAGTATTTCTAAATATACCACAGTATACTGCAATAATATTTGGGACCTACAATTTAATATTAGGGACCTACTGGACCTATGATTTAATATTAGGGACCTACTGGACCTACAATTTAATGTTAGGGACCTACAATTTAATATTAGGGACCTACTGACCCTATAGTTTAATATTAGGGACCTACAATTTAAAATTTGGGACCTACAGTTTAATATTAGGGACCTACTGGACCTATAATTTAATATTAGGGACCTAAAATTTAATATTAGTTACCTACTGGACCTATGATTTAATATTAGGGACCTACTGGACCTACAATTTAATATTAGGGACCTGCAATTTAATATTAGGGACCTACAATTTAATATTAGGGACCTACAATTTAATATTAGGGACTTACAATTTTATATTAGGGACCTACAATTTTATATTCTGGGGTAGGGGCCTGACATATTTTTATTAAATATTACATCTGTCAATTGTTCACAAAAATCTTGCTCTGATTTGAAGCAAAATAACATCACATCATCATATTATTTGAACAGAAAATAAAAATTGTCTTAAGCTAAAAGTAAATAAAATAGCTCGAAAGAAAATCACAGCCGCCCCCCATATTTAATGGTAAGCACCTTATAGTACATGAATTTGATATGTTAATGTTAATTGTTGTCCAAGTTGTAATATAAAATTATGATTAGTAGGATGATAATATGTAAGCTATAGCTGACCCTTGGGAAAGACATTAGAGAGCTTGTTGATAATAATTGAAAGTGATGACTCTGAAACCTACAATTCACTATCATGCTATTGATATAATAGACAAGGAAACTTTGAGTGGGATGCCACATACATGGCAAGTCTCCCAGAATGTCTGTTAGTCTTTTGATTTTGGCCCCAATCTTTTGCACAAAAAAACTCCTGGAAATGACAAATCTGCCAAGCAATTATATTTCCAGCAAAACAACGTTCAATAGATTGTGAATGACAGTTTGCGACTATCGTAATCTGTCAATGAAGTTGTTATTGACCTAACTGCCAATCAGATAACGGTGCATGACACACATTGATGCATTTATTTTACATGCGTTTTACTCAACAATATTTCAGTATTGAGTAAATTATTGTATCGAATATAACAGTTTGCGGACAACCCGCCAAGTATGAAACAGTTCTGGAACTATTTGGTAATATAATAATTTTGGTACCATGTTGAAACATACAGTAATGAATTCAAAGGAAAATACACCATCAAAAAAGAAGAAATATGTTGACATTTTCAAAAGTGCTTGGATAGACAAAATGTGTGAAACATAGTGAAAATAACATATAAGAAAATTAATAAAGTTGAGCAAATGTTATTCATTGTGGTTAATTTACTTAGGTTTGGTATGATGTGCACTCTCAAGCTTAAATTTATGAAAAAAATGGTCGTTATGCTAATATCTCTGATTTGGACCCAATCTCTCAGATAGTGAACAATGACCTCCCTGATTTGGTCCCAGAAAACTTGGCAAAAGATATTTATCAAAGAGTGTGAGTAAACATAAAATAAATTTACTCAACAATCGAGAAAAAACTTTCATGGACTGGAGAAATTAAGTAAAATTCAAACTGAAAGCAACTACTGTCTTAAAAAACATGGGATGATTCACAGTCTCTTTGTAATTTTCAAAATGAATATATGACAAATACAACTGTTGTTACAAAGAAAAATGAATAAAAACTTTTTAACAATTATTTTGTCATAAAAAATAAAAACACAATTTTAATTTCATTAAATTAGTAACATGAATACAGGAATTTCAATACATTCCATGCTGACAGAAGCAATCAAATTACTGATACAGTGAAAAGTACCATGGTACATACTGTTGGGAAAAATTACTGATACAGTGAAAAGTACCATGGTACATACTGTTGGGAAAAATTACTGATACAGTGAAAAGTACCATGGTACATACTGTTGGGAACTGCAGTAAACTAGTATACCAGTAATACTGTGTACCACTAGTATTTTCTTTCATAAACAGTATAAACCCAGCAGTGTCTGTTCTAGAACATAGAGTTATGCTAATTTGTGAAGAAAACAAACTGTGCCAAAAAAATTCAACCAGTTGTCAAAAAATGGTGCATTGTATATTTCATTCCCCCACACTTTAGGCCAAAAAAAACTAATACGTGTCTTTCCTACTGCACTGGTTTTAAAATTAGGGTAGGTAGGTAGGTAGGGATTTTTGTTATAAACATATAGATGATAATGATATATATATATATATATATATATATATATATATATATATATATATATATATATATATATATATAATGAACTAAGTGCTTCAAGTCCTGGGCTAAACTTGCTGAGTCAGATACACAAATTAATTTTGGGAATTTTTTATTTATTTATTTATTTTTGGGTGGGGAAAAGCACTAGGGTTAGAAAAGTATTTTTGTGCCTCATATGATATCCCTCCCTTTAAGAAAAGATCATGTTCATATGAGACAAATTTTCTCAAAATAGTCTTTTCTTTTCTCTTAAGAAACTATGTTTTAGCTTGTAGCAGTGATCTCCCCAGAAATTTTCGACAGTATCACAGTAAGCATGCAGTAGCATTTTAAAATATTTTCGAAAATGTATGCTACTGTCATTGAAGTGATGCTTTGCCATACAAAATCCAAAATTCAAATCAAAAGGATTTGTCTCATGTGAGAGATAGACCCACACTTGCCTCTTGTTACATGTTGGATAGTTATGCCTTGCTGTATTTATAGTACATTTGCCACCTGTAACATATTTTAAGGAACTGTTCCATATTGAATATTAAATTGTAGCATTGTAATATGTCACTTTCCTAATTTCTTACTTTCACATTTCCTATTTGGGGGATCCCAGGTTACCATGTGATCTAAGGCACTCATCTTTACAGATCACGCACATAACTCCATGTGGTTATAAGTCTCATCTCAGCCAATGTGGGTATGTGGGAAAGCTTGCCAGAAATTTCCAGTTGTTTGGCGACTCTTCCTGGGTTCTTTCTGGCTTCATCCTCCAATAAGTATACTGGCTGGCATGCATGGCCCATCATGTGCTGAAAAATTGGTGTTAAACCCACAGAACCAAATGATCCTTATTTTGGAACTCTTCAGGGGGCAATCCCAGTAAGCATCATTTCAGAATTAAATAGGGATATTTTTACGATACAGCTATGTTATGGAAACAGATTAACATGATGAACTCGTGTAGAAAAATGTACTTGTTTTATTTGAGGGCATAAATCAACATATGAGACTACAGTATCATAGATTACCAAGGAGCCAAAAGCATATTTCCCTAATTAATATTTTCTGCCTGTAGCCTGTTTGCATGACTTTGATATAGCCCATGTACTGTCTGTACTGCATGACCTGTTCATGGATAGATGGCATGTCCAGTGAAACGCAGGTCAGTTTGGGTACCACAATAATAAACAATTTTGGTTTAACACTATTTTCAGCACTTGATAGGCTATACATGGTGGCCAGTATAACTGGTAGAGGAAGAATATGGAGAAACCCCGGTAAGAACTACCAACCCATGGGAAGCTACTGGCAATCTTTCTCACATATCCACATTGTGACAGCTAGAGATATAAATTAGTCAAATGTGAAATACACTTACTCTTGTTGCTGGTCATTTTTTAATGGTACTTTAAATGTTATTGGCTAGATAGTCTTGATCATATATTGATGATAGCATATGTACGATCAAACCCTGATTTTAAAGACCTTTTCATAAAGGATCATTAGCAGATTAATGAAAGACCTTTTCATAGAAAGATCACTAGCAGATTAATGAAAGACCTTTTCATAGAAAGATCACTAGCAGATTAATGAAAGACCTTTTCATAGAAAGATAACTACCAGATTTGAAAGACCTTTTCATAGAAAGATCACTACCAGATTTGAAAGACCTTTTCATAGAAAGATCACTACCAGATTTGAAAGACCTTTTCATAGAAAGATCACTACCAGATTTGAGAAAAGAAGCTATTTTCACAAAGTACCCTGGATACTTTTTAGTTCACCTGACATAAGGTCAGGTGAACTTAATGTATGGTCCTACTTTTGGCATGTGTTGTGTGTCATCCATCAAAGGTTGCTATTTTCAGCTTCTTCTAAAATCAAATTTGGCTGAGAGGTTCCTAACATGAAGGTTGTTCAAGTATAAATGATGCTATCAGACACCAATTATGGCTACCATTACAGTTAAAAAAAAAAGCTTCTTAAAAACAACTTCTCAAATCCATTCAGTAGAATTTTATCAAATATGACAAAAAGCATCCTGGAATAGTGGTGTTTCAGGTTGTTTGCGCAGATGATGTCGGTCTGCCATAAAATAAGGCCACCATCATGGCCACCATCACTAAAAAGAGAAATACCTTGTAACTACTTTTTCTCAAAAAATCGCTCAACAGGAATTTGATAGCATCCTGACATAAAGGCCTTTCAGATCTGTATATATATACTGATGCACCATCAAATATGGCTATTGTTTCTAAAAATAGAAAACTCTTTAAATGATTTCTGAAAAAAACCTACTGAACAGAACTGATCAAACTTTACAGAAACCATCCTTAAAATGGAGGAGCCACAATGGAGAAGTTGCTAACATGCCATACTTGTGATGAAAGGGGTCCAAATTTGAATCTGTCCTTTACAACAACCTGGGTTGGCTACTTTGGGGTGTCATTGGGCAAGACACTTTGGCACTCAGTTACATATTTCAGTTTCTGTGCTATTAAACACAAAGACAAACCAATACATTAAAATGCTTGATTAAAATTTCTTTGATCAAATTCTGATCCCATTTCTTTATTCATTATTTATTAGAATCACAAGCAAAAAAAATATCTCTTCCACTATCAAGAGCTTTACGTACGTTTCACTAGCTTATCATTATTGTTTTCTCGTATGACGTAAATCGTAATAGATAAAACCTCTATCAATATAGGGCTTACCAATTTATTTTAAGAAGATGACCTTTACAGGAGGAAATTATTCCATTTTAATGCAGATAACCCTTTATGTAGACACCTGCATGAAAGCATTAAATTTGTATTCATACACCTGAGGATTATTTGGAGTACTTTAGAAGAATCATAACAGTTGTTGACATTAGTGAATTGCTCCACATGATCAGATGAAAACTATGGGCAATTAGTTCCTGACCGAGTTTTGACTGTCTGTTTATAGCTCCCATTACATGAAGCATTACATCCATGTGACTAATTTCTCTAAAAGTCTCAAATCATCAGATCTGACAGTATGTAATTATCCATTGTGCTTCACCTGATTATTTTCACATTAAATTCTAGGGGAAACTTTGCATGCCTTTTTCAGCAGAACTGCTTAGATTGTTCTGAAAGTTTTGCTGAACTTGGACACAAAATGGAAAAGAATTGAAAAGTTGTAGTGAGATAAATTTGTTCTTGTCATATAATGAAAAGAGCCCAGGTGTCAGAGTATGCAAGAATGTGGACATAGGTGAGCATTGCATAGCTGACTTTCCAGTGATTGTAAAGTTTTGTATGGGCTGGTGTTTACAACACAGCAACACAGGTAGGTTATTCAGTGACAAGGCAATTTGAATAAAACATTTTGCCCAAGGGCACACTTTGATAACTGACCTTGGCTGATTTCATGGTAAGATTTTAACCCCTACCCTTTCAGTCAGGAGTTCAGATTGTTTACCACTGATGCTTCAGCTCCTCCCTCCCTCCACTAGTCACTTCTTACATCATATAGGAAAATGCAATGGATCTATTCTGCATCACTGATCACAATGGTGTAACAGCAGTCACATGGCTAACTAACTGCTTTGCAGCTCACATGATTCATTTATAAGCAGTAATTGATTGTTGTCAACAGGTCATTTGGTATGTATACAAATACATCCAACACTACACATGGTCACAGGTCATCAGTATTACAGGCATTAATGTAGTCTGTGTATAGAAGATGTTCAGTCATGCAGGTCAGCATGTCTATCTCTCTAACGAGCTGGTTAATTGCTGTTATACAAAAATATTATTTGTCTCGTCTGCCAGTTTTGTTAGAGTGCTGATGTGCAATTGTTGTTCAGACATGAAAATAAATCATGCAAGCTGTACCTATTGAAGTGACTAATTATTTATAATAAACAAAATCTTTTAGTTTTATTGTCATACAAGTCTTCATGCAGAAAATAGCCAGTCATTCATTTATGAAGCTGTTGCATACAGTGTCTCCTCTTTCCATATTTCTCTCTAGCCTGAAGGACAAGCAGTTTTAAAATGTTTCTTGTGCTCCAGAATCTTCAATGCAGATTTCTTCCCATAAGCTAGAAACATTTTAAGCTGCCCTCAGGCATCAGCTACTTCAAATTTTAGTTGATCCAACTAGAAAATTTTCAGCATTGGACTGGCAAACATTTTGGAATGAAGGTTGTATATCATGCATAATTATATTTTCAAATACTATTTATTTGATCAAGTTAATGTTTTTAATCACCAGTTGAAATGTGTGACAGGTTTCAATGTAATAAAAAAAGCACTGAGAGAAATCTCACATGGTGTGTGTATTATTTTTATTTCTGAATCCAAGACATACATTGGGGCCCCGAGTGGCCAAGTGGTCTAAAGCGCTCTCCATTACGGATCACTGCCATCTCACCTCTGTCTGCGTGGGTTCAAGTCTAGGATTCGGCGAATGTGGATATGTGAAAAGGCTTGCCAGTAGCTTCTCATGGGTCGGTGGTTCATTCCGGGGATTTCCCAGTTTCGTCCTCCACCATTAATACTGGCCGCCATGTATAGCCTATCGTGTGCTGAAAAATGGCTTTAAGCCCCACAACAACAACAACAACAACAACAAGACATACATTCACATATCTGGAATCTGATATCTGACCAAGGATGATATATCAATGTAATATATCAAGCAAGTAATAAATGTCTTAATAAGAACACTTAATATTACAATTAACCTGAATATAGTGTTCCCTCACTATATCACTGATCATGAGAGCCTGATACAATATTCCATTTTCATAATACTTTTATATTATGTTATCATTAGTAATGTTGCCATACTCAGATCAGAAATATGATACCGCCCAAAATTTCGAACTCTTAAGATATGTATGCTCTTAGTTATAGTAAATTACTAACAGTCATGAATTATCCAGAATAAAGAACAACCTTTTCAGTTGTACTTAATATTACATTCAACCTGAATATAGTATTACCTCTCTATATCACTGATAATGTGAGCCTGACTGACTACAGTATTCCCTTTCTGTAACACATTTCATGGGAGCCTGAATACAGTATTACCCTTTTATAATGCCTCTCATGGGAGCCAAAATACAATATTTCCTCACTATAACTGCTGATGAGAGCATGAATACAGTATTCTTTCACTACAAGACAAATAATACAATTCACTATAAGACTGATCATTGGAGCCTGAATACAGTATTCTCTCAATATAATGCTATTCATGGGAACCTGAATACTGTACTCGCTCAATATAACATTGTTCATAGGTGCCAGAATACAGTACTCCCTTGATATAAAGCTGTTATGGGAGCTGGAATACAGTATTCCCTCACTAAAATACTGTTCATGGGAACCTGAATATAGCTCTCTCTCAATATAATGCTGTTCATGGGAGCTTGACAACAGTATTCCCTCAATGTAATGCTGTTCATGAGAGCCAGAATATGTACTCTCTTGATATAATGCTGTTCATGGGAGCCAGAATACAATATTCCCTCAATATAATGCTTTTAATGGTAGCTGGAATACAGCACTTCCTCACTATAATGCTATTGATGGTAGGTTAAATGCACTACTTCATATTATAAGGATTTTCATGGGAGCCATAAAATGGACTGCATTTTAAGTGAGATTGCCTTATACTGAAGTATTTAAAAATGGTCTTATCATTATATAATGAAATGTGATCCATGACCATAGCCACCCTATAGAAGGGAACACCTAATTATGGGATAAATTATTGTAAGTATTGTATATTATGCTGGAATGTGTTTTAGGAATACATATATTATAGCTGTATAAAACAACATGGTTATGCTGGATTAATTGGTTGAAGGTCAAAGGCTAGCAAAGGTCAAACTGTAATCTTGACTTTCCATTCCCTGAACAACTACTATGATTATATTAACACAGGCGTACATCTTCTAACCAGAACATCACTTTTCTAGCTAGTTCTTGTGGTCATCAACCAGAAGAGCTAATGGGATAGCCTGTTGTCTATTGTCCATCATCTGTTTATCCAAAACTTATCACAAGTTTATTATCACAGTTTCTTTTTAGCTGTATGGAGGATTGCCATCAAGTTTTATATACACATTCATCCCAAGGTCTTGATACCAAATAATAATGGTGCTGCTTGGGCACAGTGGCCATCTTGAATATTTTTGTTTTAGTTGCTCTTTCGGAATGAATGGTCATGACCACATCAGGTCTTCACAGAAAGATTTCTTATGATGTTTAGTTTGTCAAACATGAAAATGATGCCATGGAAATCTGACATCAAGTGTGGGTACCATGGCAGCCATTTTGAAATCCTTGTTATCACTACCTCTCCAAAATAGAAAATCATATCAACATTTGATTTCACTGAAGACTTTGTATGATGTCTAGTTGGTCATAAATGAAAATGGTGACAGCCAACCTTAAATCTTGTCACCACTATTTTTCAATGGATTAGTTGTATCAACATGGGGGTTTTCACCAAAAGATATCTTGTGATGAATTCTAGTTGGTGCTAAATGAAAAATGGTCTTAGCCTGGATTCCTGGAGAATCATTTTGGGCAGTTGTCTGCTAGTCCCTCCTAGAGACCCTTGTTTTGTTATTTACTTCTCGTATAGACCTGAAAATTCGGTGTGGTACATAATTCTACAACTCAATTTTGCAGAGTCAGTTAAGGGTCGACCTGACTTGACATGATCAATGTTAGAAATGGATCTCAGACACCTCAGAAAAACAAAATTTTCATTTTGACCTCAGAAACCTAAAAAAAAAGCCTAAAAACACTGAAGGAAACCTAAATTAAAAAAAAAAACTAAAAATTTGAAGAAATGATGAATGGCTGTACCCCAATCCAACCAAAATGCTTTTTTACAGTTTTTAATGGGCTAGCCTTAGAGTTGAGAAAGTGCACAGATTTCGTAGCACTTACATGTCTTTGTTTCTTAATTATTTATTAATTTTCACTTTATCTTTATTTTGATTTTACTTATAAACAAAATCACAGCATACTTTGTCAAATTTTTAATAAATGATATTCTCACAATGGCGCTAATCTTGTAACTGGATTGTGTCTTGAACTGCAAAAAAAATTTTAAAGCTCAGAAAACCTAGCAAATCCCTCAGATTTTATAATTGAATTTCACTTCTAACCCTGCATGATTCAATTATAGTTTGTCCTGTTCTCTTTTATGGTATGTTCTTGTGACTGGGATTGGGTTTCCACTCTCGGTCAACCAAAAACAAGCTATCAAATATAAAGTTATGATTGGTCACAGCATAACCTCAGTGAAGCTTAAGCCAGTCTGAAGAGTTTATTGATCACCAGGCATGGTTCTATGCTATGAAGTTCTGTGTATGATATCAAAGAAACAGCACAGACCCAGATCAGCAAGTGCATTATGGTGTGGGTCTGTGTTGTTCACACTTGAATAGGTGCTATATATGGATAAATGTGGCACAGCTTTATGATATGGTTCACACTTGGGTAGGTTCTTTATAGGGATAAATAAGGTACAGCAAATAGTGCTGTTCACAGTTGAATGGGTGCTATATATGGCAACTTGTAAATTCTGTTCAGGCTGTACTTACCCTAATTATTTCTTATCAAGTAAAAAATTACCATTCAATACATGGCTCATTTTGTGCCCACCTATATATGATCCTGTTCACACATGTGTTGTAATGCCTGATATTTACATAGATTGACAGCAATGTTTATATGAAAACCTGCTTAGTTCTTGACCTGGGATGTATTAGCTATCATCCATAGATTCTGCCATAGTATTGCTCAGTTTCAGAATAGTTAATGTACAGTGTTCTTTGAGGATGGTATACATGCCCATGTCTTTGGGTTTATGTTTTGTAATGGCAAATGTGTATTGTTTTTGCAGATGGTAAAAAATGAATATACTGTAGTTGATGAGGATGGTAAAAAATGAATATACTGTAGTTGATGAGGATGGTAAAAAATGAATATACTGTAGTGATGAGGATGGTAAAAAATGCTTACTGGTGTCATCCCAGTTCTCATCAGCAGATAGTTTTAAATAATTACTTCTGTGTTCTCTTAGCTTTTGATTGTGTTAATGGGAAATAACCATGCACCATTTTGTGTGTGTGTGTGTGTGTGTGCACACGCACGCTCACATGTGTGTGTGTGTGTGATTTGGATTTGTAATGTATCTTTAAAATTTTTTAGTCATATCGCTATCATGTCTGCATTGTGGCAGTTTATAGTGATGTCTAGCACTGGGGTATCATGCCACAGACATGTAGCATCATGTCCCACTCGGTCAAATTATCCTGACACCAGGCCAAAGAGTTCTAATACTAACCTTTTAATGCCGAGTGCCAAGCAAGGTAGCCATGTGTACCATTTTTATAAGTCTGTGATAGATTCAGTCAGGATTCAAACCTACGACCTTTGGCATCAAAGGCAAATGCTCTAACCATTTAGGCCACCAGAGTAGTTTGTATCATCAAGTTATTTCATGTACAGTTCCTTGACACCAAAATAAATAGACACATTTTAGAATTAAATGAGAGATAACTTATGCATAATGAATGTATTTATTAAAAGAATAACGTCAGCTTAACAATTAATTTGAGATCTGACTTGTTGGAAAAATGTTGGAAGTCACTGCTGTCAGTTGTTTCTAGATCAATGATCCACCTTTAAATGATTATCAATACCAAAATATAAAAAAGGATAAATTGAAATGCACTTACTGAAACAAAACAGATCACTCAAACAAAAATATTACAGTTGCACCTGATTATTACAGCTGATTCTGTACATGGGATGAGGGCCTTTACTTCAGTATTGCTGTTTTGAGAGGGCAATGTACTTTCTATAGAATATTCCAGGCAGTATTTCTTTTAGAGAGTAACTTAATCTAATGTTAAAGTATTGAAAATATACTGAATGCTGACTTTGAAAAGAGACATGATGCTTGTATTAATGCAAGAAGTGGTAGAACACAGTTGTGGACTTTGCTGTGTGAAATTGCTTATGGTTATTAAGGATAAAAAATAGCCTATGATTTTTTAAGTATGGTAAATGATTTTTGAGGATGGTAAATGATTTTTGTTCGGATATTTTGTCCTGCATGGTACAAGATGTAAGAAGCTTTATTCAACATTAGGGATCTTGGAACTTTTTCTTGTCATACATCAATCATACTCATCCCCCACTGTATAATATTGAATTGGCTCTAAAACGCTATCCCTGATAAATATGAGTGGAAGAATGGACTTGATGAATCAGATTAATTATATAAGAGTTTTGATAAGATAAAATAGATTTGATGATTTTGCAGTGATTATACAACAACGTTGTGCAAGATTTTACTTTAATTCTACAACAAATTACAGCATTGAAAGACCAGTTAATATTGCTTGTGTAAAATTTGTACAAAGGTTGTACATTAACTGTACAGCTTCATTAAAGGATTTTGCATTGATAGTTAACAACTTTGTGCATGCATTTACTTTGATTGTACAACAATTTTCAACAACTTTGTACACAATTTTACATAGTATAACAAATTGTACACGAGTTTACATTGTACAAGAACTTTACTGGTACCTGCCACCAAATCTGGAATCTCAGAGATGGAACATAATCACTGTATAATGTAGGTTTATTTGCACCTTAAGTTTCCAGTACATACAGTGGCAGTTCCACTATAAAAAAAAAAATATAATGAAATTGACTTTAATGTTATTAATTTTTTATTTCAGGACAAGGAGAAACAGGAGCAGTTGAGTGAAATCTTAAATGGCTACAGTATGAATGGTCTTCCATCTCCTCCATCCTTACTGCAGATAGGACAACCTCAATTTAATGAGGAGGTATTCTCAATTGAACCTCACTGGAGCTCCTTAGTGGATAATGCATCTGTAAGTAAAAACCTTTCTTCACCCTCCTCTCAAATGCAATAAGAGCATCTTCATTTTATCTTCAGGATTACTTACTTTCTCCTCCTTCACTATAGAGTCCAACTTCACAATGGAGCCTCACTTCACTATAGAGCCTTGTTTCACTATAGAGCCTCACTTCACTATAGAGCCTCACTTCACTACAGTTGACCTGTGGTAAATGCATCTGCAAGTAATTCATCTGTGTAAATCTATAATGTGGTCCTTTTTTATATTGGTACTGCAGGTAGGCCAACCTCAGGTCATTCAATGTTTTAATGTACTTATCAGTTCTATGTAAAAACTCAGTAAAATTGCCTTCCATAATTAGCTGGAGGTTATATCAAAGTTGAAAAGAATTGCAAAATAATTTATGGTTTATTTTCCCAAATAGTAGCTAACTTTCTTAATTTAAAAATCTTGAAATTTGATTCAATGAATAGATAGCTAAGTCCATCAAGTCACTTCCCTGATCAGAGAGGTAGAATGTAAATTCTGTCCATTCAAATTCAAGTTTCAGTTACCACTGGCAATTAGGCAACTGTTAATGTCTGTGATCTGAATTCTTTATAGGCTCAAGCATGTGTAGATGGGTCTAAATGAAAATGGTGCCAATCTGACCTCCAATATGGTCACTATGGTGACCATATTGAACATCTATCACACTTCTTCATTGATGGATGATGATATGGATGTCGAGGTTTAACCAAAAGGCTTCAGATCACTTCTTCTAGATGGTGTTAAATGAAAATAGCAATGATCTGACATCCGATGCATGTGTTGCTCGATTTATGCCATAGATATGTTCTACAGGTTATGGTATAAACCAAAAGTAATTTTCCCATAGGATACTTTGTAAGCTACATGCTTGGAAAAATTTACCTCTAAGTTTTCAAGTAATACTTATTTATTATAATTTTCAAATTAATACATATAATATGTACAAGAGCTGTATGCAAAGTCACAGCACATGGTGCTATCAGTGGCATAAAACAAGCACAGTCGCACAAATTGAATATTATTTCTTCATTGTAAATGGTGTTAAAATGAAAGTATGTAAGCTGAATTAGTGTAAAGTGAACGTCACTTCATGACCACCATCACTGATATCTTGAAATTCTTGTTATTGCTACTTGCTCTAAATGAAAAATCATGTTGACATGGGATTTTCACCAGAAGACTTCTTATGGTGTCTAGTTGGTTCAAAATGAAAATGGTACTAATCTGACAAACAGTATGGTTACCATGGTGTCAGATTTGAAAATATCACCACTCCTTGTAAATGAATAATGATATCAACATGGGTTTTCACTGCAGGACTTCTTCATTTAATGTCATGTTGGTCCTAACTGATTATGGTGTTATTTGACTTCTATTATGATAACCATGGTGCTATTTGACTTCTATTATGGTAACCATGGTGTTATTTGACTTTTATTATGGTAACTATGATCTCACTCATCCCTTATCATGCCTCAGTTGGTAAGGCTTCAATGAATGAACACCACTTCTGACGGTCTGCAGCCCAACATGCAATGGTGTTGTCGTTAATCCACATTCTATCATATCTTTTTCTCTATAGTTCCCCTCCAAGTCTCTTTGGGCTGACCCCTCTTTCATCTCTCCCATCCAGGGTCCAGCAGAGGGCTCTTCAGAGTGGTGCATCTAGCAACATTTCTCATACACGCCTCAGCCATCACATATTTTTTTCTTCACAATCTGGACAAGAAATGTCCTTTTACGAAGGTCTTCTATTTCTGTCCTGTTTGGCAAGAAGACGTCAATAATATATCTTCATACATTTGTTTTGGAAGATTTCAAATTTTTATAGTATTCTTGGCATTATCTTCCAAAATTCAGAGCAGTTCATTAGCACTCAGATGACATTCCTTCAGTAAATGCTCAGCTAGGTCCTGAGTTCAAGATGTTTGGACTTTCATATACGTTTCAGTGTACTGAAGGTTTGATTTACTTTGGTTATTCTGGTTGCTGCTTCTATCTCTGTGTCTACATCTGTGGACACCTAGCTTCCAAGGTATGTGAATTCTTCTACCTCCTCTATTGGTTTGTTATTCATAATGATAGTATCATTGCTTTTATCCTTTTACCACATTTGGTTTTCGTGCTGTTAACTTTCGGTCCTATCTTTATGGCTGACTGAGTTTATCTGTCTTTTCATGCATATCCATATGTTGATTTGAAAACAGTCCAGTATCATTGGTGTAGTCGAGTTGCACGATGGATGAAGTGAAGGTCCACCTAATTCCTCTCTTTCCATCCATATTTGCTGCATGAAAAGGAAAGGTGCAAGGACACAGCCTTGTTTTATGCCTGTATTGATACTGAACCAATCTGTGAAATGCTTGTCTCAGATGACTTTACATTGGAAGTCTTGGTGCAGAAGTTGATGTTGTTTACAGTCTTCAGTGGGATACCATACAACTGGAGTATTTTCCAGAGGGAGTCATAATGAAGGTTGTCGAAAGTCTTTTCAAAGTCTATAAAGTTGATGTAAATGGTACTGTCCATTCATTTGTCTGCTATAGTATCTGCCTGAGTGTGGAAATATGGTCATTGCAGTATTTTCTTTTTGTGAAACCAGCTTGTTCCTTTCTGACAAGGCTGTCAGCTGTGATTAATTTTCTCTTGAGAATGATTGTGCTGAAAATAGTGGGATGTTGCCTCTCCAGTTGTTTGTCCCCGAGGTCACCCTTTTACAGTAACTTGGCAATGATTCCAGTTTTCCACTTGGTGGGATTTCATAACTCCCCCATATCTTTTTAAATATTTCTAAGAGGATCTATGGGGTTACTGTATCTTCTGACTTCACCATTTCTGGTTAGATGCTGCCCTCACCAGCTTTCTCTTCTTTTTGGGCTTTGATGGCTTAAGTGAATTCCTCCAAGCTGATGTCAGGGTCCTCTTCAGCTTTTGGGATCAAGACTGTAATTGGCAGGTCTGTTTTGTTCAGTGCCTTTTGAAAGTTTTGCCCTTCCATTGTGCCATGTTCTCCCTCTCATCAAAGATGTTGTCCCAAGCTACACCCTTCTGACCTGTTGCATAGTCTCCTTTACGTTTCTTTGTTATTTTGGACAGAGTTGTCATGTCCTGTCTCCCTGTGGCTAGTATTTCTTCCTCAGTGAGCTGCTCATTGAAGTGCCAATGGCACCTCTTGCTGTTTTTCACTTTTCTGTCCTTGAAAGTGTACTCTTGGAAAATCCTGTCTTTGAGCCTGGGTGATTTTGCCTCTAGTAGGCATTTCTTACTCTGTTTTTTTTTGTCTTCATTGAAATTCCAGGTTGACTGGGAGATCCATTTCTTTTTGTGTTTTCCTTTAGTTAAGAACCTTCTCTCTGATTTCTTTCATGATTGTGTTGAAGGAATATATAGTTATTTCCATCGATTGTGGAGTAGACAACCTGTTTTTTAAAGGGTTGGGTTGATACTGGGATCTTCTAGTTTGACAATGTTAAAATGTTTTTTTTTTCCCTCCATTTGTTCTTTCTCAGTTTTCAGGCTAGCATGTCTACCAACTGAATGTGATCACTGCCTGCATTTTGCAGGGAGTGTCTCCACTTGCCATTGATCAACACATGGTTTCTCTGGAATTCTGTCTTGCCATCTGGAGACTGCCCTGTTATCTTGTGAATTTGCTTATGCTGGAAAAGAGTCATGTCTGTAATAAGATCACTGTTTTCACAGAGGTCTTTCACCATTGTTATTTATTTATGTTATAAACTGCCCCCTGTCTGTGTCATCTAAGCCTGTTTGCAAGTTAAAATATCCGAGGAGAACGAGTAATAGGTCATGCCTTGGTATTGCCTGAACAGCTGAGTGCAAGATGTCATGGAAGAGATCTTTTTTCTCCTCTTCATCAGCATTTTTTGTGTGGCATCACAGGTGAAGATTGATATCTTAGCAAATTTTGAGTTGAAACTGGCATTCATCATTTATTCACTGATAGGCTTTCATTTCAGAAGTGTGTTGCTCAGTTGTTTCATTATGACCAAGGCTACACTTTCTCCTTGTTGGTGCTAATGGTAGTTAGCAGGGCCATTTGCAATTGACTTAAGAGCCCCAGGTTTTTTTTAAATGTATTTATGGATTAGAAGTACCAGATTTAGAGGTACCTAATTGTTTACAGGTTTACAGACACTTCAAACTTGTACACAAATGCCAATTATTTGATCCTAAAATTTAGATTTTATTTTCACCATTGCAAATTATTTTTTGGAAATTTCATATTATTCTTGATTTTAAATATTTTTTTGTATTACCTTGATTTTAAATATTTTTTTGTGTTACCTTGATTTTAAATATTTTTTTGTATTACCTTGATTTTAAATATTTTTTTGTATTACCTTGATTTTAAATATTTTTTTTGTATTACCTTGACTCTTAATCAAATAATTACTATATTAATTTTATTCTAAAGAACAGACAATTAACTAATTGAATGACATTCTCTGTGACCCTTTTTTTTTTAAATTTAGGGTGACTCACATGTCAAAAGTATACTTTAGATTAATACCAGATAATGTAGGCTTAATAAGAATTTCTGTTATAATGTAGTGATTACATCAAACCCCCTGGCCTTTGCCAAGACTCCATGAATCAGATATAATGTAGTGATTACATCAAACCCCCTGGCCTTTGCCAAGACTCCATGAATCAGATTAACACCTCCTCTTAGCCAAGGTTATGCTGTTCAAATGTTATGCATGCCAGTTTTTAAAACTACCTCCAGATTTTAAAGATATTACTGTGAGAACTTGATTAACTTTTTTTTTTACAAGTAATTGAGTTGTTTTCTTCTAGGTTTACTTCCCCTCCTGTGTGAATTTAAATTATTTACACTCTGTGGTCCCTTTGTTCATTGAACACAAAATGCCCAGCCATCCCCTCCTTCTCATTTGCAACATACAAATTATCTACCAGCAGATCTAAACATGAAACATACTTAAGTTTATGAAGTATGAAATTTAGGTTTCAGTAACTTAGTTTTAATAGGTCAAAGATTATTGTACTCCACAATACATATTCAGAGTTGTATTACCCTGTGATCAGCAGTGAACAAGATACTGACTTGAATGTAAACCTGAACCAGAATTACTACAGCATGCATATAGGTCACACTGACCTATTTTTGGTGAGAGAGTGCAGAACTTACCAAGTTGCATTCATACACAAAGACTCCAACTATACATGTGTGAGAAACCAACTTAAAGATGTTTCTTAAATAAGGTTAATAAAATATCAATCTAATGACACTACCTGTCCTACATTTATGACGGGTTCTGTGATGGAGGATAAAAATATTATTATTATCCCTAATGATACTACCTGTCCTATATTTATGACGGGTTCAGTGATGGAGGATAAAAACATTATTATTATCCCTAATGATACTACCTGTCCTACATTTATGACGGGTTCTGTGATGGAGGATAAAAACATTATTATTATCCCTAATGATACTACCTGTCCTACATTTATGACAGGTTCTGTGATAGAGGATAAAAACATTATTATTATCCCTGAATAGATGAAGGTCCCCACCCTTTTGTGGTAACTTGTTCCATTCATAGAGATCATGACTTTCATCTTAGTTAATAATAGACTCCAAAAATATGGTTGTAAGAGTGTTTCTTTGCATGCATTATGTAAAACAACCCTCTATATGATATAAATAGGGACTCCTTGCATTTGTTGAGATTTGACAAAATTTGGGCATAGTTCATTTTTTAATTTAACAGATTTCACTCTTATTTATTATCTCTTCACTCAGTAACATTTTCCTTAATTTTATCTACTTCCTAGGTTTCATGTTTTCAAAAGTTGCATGTCTGTACGTTTCAGGCCCTCACTAAACGGCAACATGACCAGCAGGAGGCCATTTGGGAACTGTTACAGACAGAACTCCATTACATACAGTCCCTCAGGGTCATAGCTGATGTAAGTCACACGATATTGTTTATGGAAGGATTATGTAAATTGTTCTTATCGGTTGACTGCTGTGATATTTGTGTTTCTTTGGCAGAGAAAAGCACAATTTAGGCTAAATTAGGTTTGCAGTGTTATTATGCCTTTATCTGTATGGCAGGTGGGATAAACTTCAGGTTGTTTGGTTTTGTGAATGTGCAGTCATAGAGATGTGCTTATGTATGATGCTTAGATCAAACTCATAGGTCAACTTGTCTGATTATAACTACATCTATGATCATGCCATAGTCATGAAACTTGTGTGAGGGGATGCATTTCATTGAGTAGAGCTTCCTTACTTTATATATAAGTGTCAGTGACCTATATACAATGGTTCAAAGGATTCAACAGATTTTTGTTTCACTTCCATAATGCAGTATAGTAGTAACTTTTCTGCACCAGTAACATTGGTTATAATGGCAATCCTTTGAACACAGGTAAAATACCAGGTTTGTGGATTGGTGGGTGGGATGTTCATTGGCCCTTATCTACCGTACAGATGTGGGCTATCGTACCTTGTGCACACTGCTAGTAATATCAATGTTTTACAGAGTTATCACCCCTGTTTGACTAAATTGTGCATTGAGAAATTTATTGGCCATATTACCTGAGTCTTTGCAATAACTTGGTCTCATAGATTAATGTCACTGCTAGCTATTTTCAAACTTGATTAATCGGAACATTCTGTAACAATATATTGAACATCTGATGTTGCTAATTATCAAATTCAAATGGGTGCTGGGAAAAAAATATATTCGTGTAACATAATTTTGTGACTTTATCAGAGTAGAAAATGCATTATTCAGAAATAGTCAATAATTGACTATAAGGTAAAGAAATATTTGTCATATCAAGACAGTGATTGCTTGTCACCATTAATAATCAATGTTTTTGAAAAAGTCACATGGAAAAGTACTTTTTGTTTGTATATATTGATGCACTGTGTTTCTAGACCCAACTAAAGGTAGTTTCTCTGTAAAAGTGAGTTCAAAACTAAATTTTAAAAAATACACCAAGACCAGCCTTTAATAATAAAGGAACATCCTCATTACATTCAGAAAACTTTAACTTGATTGGATAAAAAATTTCAACATGATTGGATGACAACTTGAATGTGATTCAGGGAAAACTTTAATGTGATTGGATGAAAACTTTAATTGTTTAGTAAACTTTAATGTAATTGGATGAAAATCTTATTTTTTCTTTTAAAAAATTCAGTTGATTGTGTAGTTTAGACTTGGAAATATTTAGAAATGCTATTAGTAAAATTAATTTTAGAATTGTGAGTGTGTATTTAGTAAATTCCTTTTAAGCTTGTTAAGCTATTTAGTACATATTATTTGAAGTAGGAAATGATTGACAGGCCATTACAATAGTTAGATTCATACTCAATGAAGTTTGGTATTTTTTTTATCCCACACCATGATGCCATTAAGATTGGTACTGCTATCCTTGTCCACCCAGCCGACTGTCTGTCACACTGTGGTTAACTTCAGCGTTTAGGTCAGTTTCATGCATTGCATTATCAATGTTCTATGAAGATATACCACATATACTCACTTATTAGTTGAGTCCAACTGCAAAATCCACAGACCCAGATCTTCCATCACATAATGCATTGGTAAATATAAGTCTGTGTGCTCTTTGTTAGGAAAAGTCAGTAGAACAAACAGTATAGACCTTACTCCGCCAGTGCACTATGCTATGGTAGATCAGGGTCTGTGTTCTTTGCAGATGGACTCAAAATTTAAGTGAGTATATGTGGTATATAGTTTACAACAACTTTTAAGTGAGTATATGTGGTATCTAGTTTACAACAACTTTTAAGTGAGTATATGTTGTATATAGTTTACAACAACTTTTAAGTGAGTATATGCGGTATATAGTTTACAACAACTTTTAAAAAAATTGAGATATATGACCTGCAGGAAAATATAAATTGTTTTTATATTCCGTTTCAGCTTTTCCTCTGTGTATTGCTTAATATTCAGAATCAGATGCTGTTGAATGAGGTATGTACCATTTGAAATTATAGTGATACATTGATACATATTGGCATTATTGTTTGGTGTGATACAATGTATAATGCTGTCTCTATATTGCAGTACTGAAAAGTATAAAATGGGGAATACAATAATATTTTCTTATGTAAAATTATTGACACAAGTTGGAAGCACATGAAATAATCAATTTGCAACCTGGTTTAACCCTCTCCCCGTTGTATTTTTTTCTTTTTATATTTTATTTTTTATTCCTTTGACAGCTAGTGTACTTCACATAGTACACACACATGTCAATAAGCATCTAAGTGCATACATGTAATGGGGACACTTTACAACAGCATCAGTTTGCATACATGTGATGGGGACACTGTATGACAGCATCAGTTTGCATACATGTGATGGGGACACTTTATGACAGCATCAATATGCATACATGTGATGGGGGACACTTTACGACAGCATCAATTTACATACATATGATGGGGACACTTTACAACAGAACTGATATGCATACATATGATGGGGACACTGTTTACAACAGCATCTATGTGCATACATGTAATGGGGACACTTTACAACAGCATCGATATGCATACATTTGATGGGAATACTGTTTACGACAGCATCTATGTGCATACATGTGATGGGGACACTTCATGACAGCATCGATATGTCACATTGTCACAATGTGTTTTGGATTTGTTTCTACTCTGCACAGATTTAATATGGTTCATATGATCTACAGAAACACACCTCATTAAAAATATTGTCACAGTTTTTAATTTATTTTTTTACTCCACCCAAAGTTCATGATTCACATGATCTATAGATAACACACCACACAAATAATTCTGTTACAGCATAGATAACACACCACACAAATAATATTGTTGCAGCATAGATAACACAACACACAAATAACATTGTTACAGCATAGATAACACACCACACAAATAATATTGTTACAGCATAGATAACACAACACACAAATAATATTGTTGCAGCATAGATAACACACCACACAAATAATATTGTTGCAGCATAGATAACACACCACACAAATAACATTGTTGCAGCATAGATAACACACCACACAAATAATATTGTTACAGCATAGATAACACACCACACAAATAATATTGTTACAGCATAGATAACACAACACACAAATAATATTGTTACAGCATAGATAACACACCACACAAATAATATGGTTACAGTATGTGATGCTTTTTTGTTTTTACTTCACCTAAAGTTCATGAAAAACTAAAGTATATAAAGTGTTTCAAGAAGAAAAATTATTTGAATACTCTTTTTATTATAATTTCAGATAGAAACGGAGAAGTTGTTAAGCAATATTGGAGAAATTGCCACCTGTAACAGTATATTTTGGGAGATGTATTTATGCAAAGTGGTACAACAGTCCCGCACTTACCGCAGTCCTCTAAACCCTTCACTTATAAAGGAAGGTTTTAAAAAGGTATAAAAAAATATTTAATTTTTCTGTGTCATTAAATATTTGCAAATGTAACTTTTTCAGTGTATTTACAGCAGAACTATTTTGAAAATGTCAGCATATCATGCATGTGATGGAACCAAGACATCAGATCAGTTGATTGCAGATTTTGAATTTATTATGTTGGCTTCATGATTACTAGAAGTTTGGATGTGTATTTTCTTTCTACTGTAATGAAACAGCAAGTTTTGAACCTGAATCAGTTTCTGATGGAAAATATTACAATAATAATGAATGAATACTTAAGCCACAGTAGTTTGAATGAAATGAAAAAGTTCAAGGTGTTCCCTTCACAAGTTACTGTGTGGCGACGGCGTTGATTGCGATTATTAATCTTCACAATTAACAGGCTGTCCTTTGTGATGTTGTCAACATGTGCTGGTTATAGAATTTCTACTATTTATTATCCACCTTGCATGAAATGGAATGTAAACTCAGGACCTTTGTTGCTCACTTGCACCCACTTAAACTCTCATGGCCAAGCATTGTTGAGTTCATAATATTTATTCACTTGTCTTTTTTATGCATTTTAGCATTTAGTGCACATTTTAGCATTTTGACATGAATTGAAAAAGATTAGAGGTAATCCTCTTAAAACACCTTGAAAAGCGTAATAACAATTAAACAAGAATAAAAATCAAGGCATGCAAGGGTTTCTGCTGAAATTATAGTTTGGTTAGTCTGTCCTTTATATCTCATCTCTGCCAAAGGTCACCTGATTCTTTTGTCAACATCAAACAAACCAATAATTGGTCCCTTTATTACTTACACTTCAATAAATATCCAGCTTTTGGCTTTGAACTGGCTAATTACAATAACAAGGCCCGAGTGGCCGAGTGGTCTAAAGCGCTCTCCGTTATGGATCACTGCCATCTCACCTCTGTCTGCGTGGGTTCGAGTCTCGGATTCGGCGAATGTGGATATGTGAGAAAGCTTGCCAGTAGCTTCTCGTGGGTCGGTGGTTCTTTCCGGGGATTTCCCGGTTTCTTCCTCCACCATTATTACTGGCCGCCATGTATAGCCTATAGTGTGCTGAAAAACGGCATTAAGCCCTACAACAACAATAACAACAACAACAACAACAATAACAAGGTCATCAGTTAGAATGCTTGTTTTATAAATATCAGCCATTTCATAAGAATTCATAATTGGATTACTCAGCACATGTCATTACAATGATCATTGCACTGCTGGAACAGTTCTGATCTGCAGTAGACTGGTTCTGACTGGTTTCTGTCATGTAGGGATAGAACACATAAAATATCAAGAGTGTTTATTCATTTTTGAACAAAAAAGTCTTTAATTTTCAAAAACAATAGATTTCATTTATAAAATGGCATGTGTGAGAGACAACTGTTAAAAATGGCATTTTTTTCCTACCACCAGTAGAATCATTTGCATAGCATATTTGCCTGATAAAATATTTAAATTACTGATTATATTGCATGGCACATATGCTGCATTTGTCTTGTGAATATATTAATTGTAATACTGCTTTCCTTGGAAAATTCACAAGAAATTTTATATGCACTAAAATTGTATGCAGAGTAAGTCATAATAATCCTATTCTACACCTCAATAAATCACAGTAAACCTGTATTGACACAACATCTTTCCACCAGTAACTCAAAAGTACAACTGTATGTGTGCTACACCTCTCTCTCAATAAATCACAGTAAACCTGTATTGACACAACATCTTTCCACCAGTAACTCAAAGTACAACTGTATGTGTGCTACACCTATCTCTCAATAAATCACAGTAAACCTGTACTGACACAACATCTTTCCACCAGTAACTCAAAGTACAACTGTATGTGTGCTACACCTCTCTCTCAATAAATCACAGTAAACCTGTATTGACACAACATCTTTCCACCAGTAACTCAAAGTACAACTGTATGTGTGCTACACCTCTCTCTCAATAAATCACAGTAAACCTGTATTGACACAACATCTTTCCACCAGTAACTCAAAGTACAACTGTATGTGTGCTACACCTATCTCTCAATAAATCACAGTAAACCTGTACTGACACAACATCTTTCCACCAATAACTCAAAGTACAACTGTATGTGTGCTACACCTCTCTCTCAATAAATCACAGTAAACCTGTATTGACACAACATCTTTCCACCAGTAACTCAAAGTACAACTGTATGTGTGCTACACCTATCTCTCAATAAATCACAGTAAACCTGTATTGACACAACATCTTTCCACCAATAACTCAAAGCGCAACTGTATGTGTGCTACACCTATCTCTCAATAAATCACAGTAAACCTGTATTGACACAACATCTTTCCACCAATAATTCAAAGTACAACTGTATGTGTACTACACCTCTCAGTAACTCAAAGTATACATGTATGTGTGCTACACCTATCTCTCAATAACTCACAGTTCATCTGTATGTGAACTACATCTCAGTAACTCACAGCAAACCTCCATTTATACTAGATGTCTTCCCCAATAACTGACAAGCAGTGTGATACATAAACATCAACCATGGCATAGGTGTTGGATGATAAGGTGGCTCAAAGTGCTTGTAACAGTTGGAGAAAAATGGGGGTGAGGTGAATGCAAGTTTTGTTGATACATTAGAACAGAATCCTTCATTGCCCTACACAAAATAATTTTCTAATTGATTTTTGAATATTTCTGGATATTTGATCTGAAGAAGAAAGTTGATAAATTGATGACAGACTTATAATATAATTTAAACCAAGTTGACATGCAGTACTCACAAATTTGTGTATCAATAAATATAAACACATAACTAAAGAAAACAGATTGTATTGCCATAGCTATAAGTACATTCATATACCACTATAACTGAATCCATGAAGTCAGTTGCATTGGCTAATTCCTCGAGATGTCAGTTTTAAATGTCAGCATACACATTTGTGTCAATAGCACAATGCAATGACTGAGTACAACTCCATCTTGAATGTACTTATAAACACAGTTATCACAAGGCAATGACTGAGTACAATTCCATGTTGTATGTACTTATATAAACAGTTATCACAAGGCAATGACTGAGTGCAACTCCATGTTGAATGTACTTATAAACACAGTTATCACAAAGCAATGACTGAGTACAGTTCCATGTTGTATGTACTTATAAACACAGTTGTCACAAGACAATGACTGAGTACAACTCCATACTGAATGTACTTAACACAGTTATCACAAGGCAATGACTGAGTACAACTCCATGTTGTATGCACTTATAATGCACTTATAAACACAGTTAGCACAAGGCAATGACTGAGTACAACTCCATGTTGAATGTACTTATAAACACAGTTATCATGTGGCAGTCACACTGTCCTGGAACACTGCATCCATAAATTTGGGGGAAAAATTTACTGGAAAAAAACACCAACAATTTGTACATTTTATTTAAACATGTAAGTTATTTTTAGATAAATCGCTACAAATTTATTAGAACAGTCCCTTGCCTTAAAATGGGAGAAATAATTATAATTCTTAAATTCTAATTTATAATTTTTGAGTAAAATTTTATCTTATCTTTTATAAATTGAATTGCAATTGAATTTATAATTTTTTTTTTTTGCTATATTTTATAAATCTATAGTTTGATCCCATTGACATCAGCTGATAGCAGAGAATATGTATCATTGTAGCTATGTTCAAGTTGTGATCTTTAACTCACCTGACAATAAAGTCAGAGGAGCAATATGTTATGGTCCAGCATCCATTGTGCACCATCCTTTCATCAACAGTTGCTTGTTATGTATACCATTAGAATCCATATTTATAATCCGATTTCATTGATATGTCCAGAAAATTGTTAAAGCTACATTAAAAATCCAAATCACACACACACACACACACACACACACACACACACACACACACACACACACACACACACATTTCACTTGGAATATCATCAAAAATCTCATGAAACCTTAATAATCAGCAAGTTCTGTATATATTAATTAGATATTGCACTAATTACTAACCTTATTACCACAGCTCTAATTTTGTTCAAACTTTCTTACATCATCAGGATCTCAGATGAGTTCAGTAATGAGTGAAATACATGCATATTAATTAGATCATCTTGTATTTGATTGTCTGACCTTGTTGCCATTCTGGAGTCTGTGCTTCTGATCTGATTTCAGTGAAAGTTGGAATATATGCTTAGATCAGTAATATGTCAGACAGGTTCTAAAAATAGCTAGATACATGCATACAAAAGAGGTGATCTTGCATCTGATTGGCCAAGTTTGCTACCCATTTGAATGCCATATGTCTGATCTGATTTCAGTGAAAGTTGGAATATATGCTTAGATCAGTAATATGTCAGACAGGTTCTAAAAAAAGCTAGATACATGCATATAAAAGAGGTGATCTTGCATCTGATTGGCCAAGTTTGCTACCCAGTTGAATGCCATATGTCTGATCTGATTTCAATCATACTGACAATGTGAGTTTATATCAGTAAGATTTGGATGGATTTGGTAATGAGTAAGATTCACACATATGAATGAGTTAATCTTGCATTCGATTTTCTTGTGCTTTTTGCCACTCTGGGGACCATATTGATCTGATTTTTTGATAAAACTTGAAATGTATGCATATCTTATCACTGTAAACAGAATTTACTCTGTGGGGAAAGTTCCTTGATATCACTGTAAACAGAATTTACTCTGTAGGGAAATTTCCTTGATATCACTGTAAACAGAATTTACTCTGTAGGAGGGAAATTTCCTTGATATCACTGTAAACAGAATTTACTCTGTAGGAGGGAAATTTCCTTGATATCACTGTAAACAGAATTTACTCTGGGGAAATTTCCTTGATATCACTGTAAACAGAATTTACTCTGTGGTGAAATTTCCTTGATATCACTGTAAAATAGAATTTACCCTGTTGGGAAATTTCCAAATTTACTCTATGAGAAAATTTTCTTGATATAATTGTAAAGATAATTAATTGTATGGGGGCCTTTCCTTGATATCATCAAAAACAGAATCTACTCTATGGAGAATTTTCCTTGATATCATTTTAACAGTATTTACTCAGTGGGAATTTTCTCTAATAATCATTTAAACAAAATGTACCCCTTGGTTTTAATTTTTTTTTTTTTAAATATGTGTGACCTGGTAATGTTTAACCTCATGGCACAATATACAGAAAAAAACAAGAGCTGAAACAAAATTGATACATGTGGAAATTTAATAACAAGACCCTTGTAGAAATGATATCACACTTTTCTGGTCAAATGAAATAAATGCAAGCAAAATTTGTCATCATTTAAACATCAGCATCTGGTATTTGTTATGGAACATTAGTGCATTCTTTTAATGTAATTTTTTTAAATAGTTTCCAGAGTTATTCCACCCGTATATCAACTACTGCTCTTACCAGAAGTCCTGTCAGGAATACATGAAGGTCCAGTACAGTGAGAATGACCTCTTTAAGATGTTTGTTATCGTAAGTTTTACATTTCATCCAGTGATACATTATGTACAAAAATTTGTTCGTGTATGACAGAATAGGAATTTCTTCATTATATATAGGATCAATTCTGATGCCTTGTGCACAACAACATGAGATGCCAGTACCATTTTTTTTTGGCCAGATCTACTGTCACAGGGTGGGAGTGGGGGAAATTAAGGGCACTTATTGAAAAAGCACTAGTTTGCAAGAAGTGTTGTTTTTTGTTTTCACAGTCATGATTTCACTTTGATTTTTATGACTTTTACAGTACCAATTTACTTTTTCTCAAAGTGTAATCTGTGAACTAGAATCTAGAAAGATAAAAGAAGATAAGCTAGCAATGTGGACATGTTCCTTTACACAGAAATGAAAAAAATCAAGATAAAATTGACAACCTGAACCATGTATAGTGGACTGATTACTTCCAACAAATTATTGTGAAATGATAAAATGTCAATCAGATAATTAAGTTTGATTTACATGACTAGTTGAGCCATTATCTCTTCTTACATTAAAATGACTGTATAGGCCATTATCTCTTCTTACATTAAAATGACTGTATAGGCCATTATCTCTTCTTACATTAAAATGACTGTATAGGCCATTATCTCTTCTTACATTAAAATGACTTTCTTTTGGATTAAAAATGTGTGGACACCTTAGACAAATTCAATGGGGTCATGGAATGATTATGCTGTGCAATTTTTCTTTTTAATTTTCTGACCTGGATAATCAACATTTCTTACTTGACAATTTTTAACATAGCTGTAAGTTCTGATTATTCTTGGAATATTTAGGCCTTGACTCTTAATGTGACAGAAATGCTTTCTTTGGGGTTGGTGAACTTTAATGAGATGGACAGCCTGGATCACTTGCCATGTTATTGATCTTGTAGTTAAGCTCCAAGTGAGAAAAAAGATCTGACACTTGGTATTTAATCCAGTTTGTCTGTGGTTTGCAATCATTTAGGCAAGTGATTCAAGTTTTAAAAACAAGGAAAACAACAATTATAACTAGGGAGACATGTGGATAATTATATGACATTTGTATAAGATGATTTCTGCTGTTCAAATGGGTGGGAGGGGGAGCAGAGGGTCAGCAGTTTGAGGGATAGGATGCGCCCTCTATTCCATTCAAGCTCGATCACTATGCTGAACAATCAGGGTATGACTCTGTCTTCATAAAACTTGAAACCTTTTCACATAATCAGTGTCAATTTTGAGCCTGTTATAAACGTACTGTTGTTTAATATTGTTATAAAACTAGCTTCTGTTAACTGACCATTCATAGATTTCTTGGTTGTTATAACCCAAGAAGTTAAACACCCAAAGAACAAAACAACCCTTCTCCCAATCCATGAATTTAAGTAAACATCAATTATTTTGCAAAATCACAAAAATGTATTTAAGTTAAAATACAAGTGTTGACATTGTCAACATCCCTATCAATTGCAGACTTAAAAAACATGTGGTAATGAATCTGTTCATTATCTTCTGTCTTTACGAAAATTTGCGTTTGCACTTTTGTTAATACAGACCCTTGGCTTTTGTTGTACTTGTAAATTTGAGCAAACAGGATAGGCTTTGATCTGCCATTTCATAATGTGACTGTACTTCTGTCTGGATGTACACTTTATACATTTGGGTTCATGCTGTACTTTACATAAATATTATAGACTAGTCCACCCATCTTTATCTTTACATTTAATATGTTCAACTAGTTCACCCAACTTTATCATTATGCATGCAGCATGATAGACCAGTTGACCCAGCTTTATCTTAAACAGGTAAATATGCTAGACTAGTTCACCCAATTTTATCCTTACACAGGTAATATGATAAACTGGTTCACCCAATATTTTATCTAAATATGATAGACTGGTTCATGCAACTTTTGTCTTGATACAGGTAAAATTATGATAGTCCAGTTCACCCAACTTTGTATATCTGTGACCTCTACATTATGCCATTAAGTTTACAATACCTGCCATGTTATAAGATGTCACTATGCAAACACAGTTCTGAACTACCAGATCCCTTGACATGACCAAGTTTGGAAAGACATGAAATTTAAAAAAGCATACATGAGACACTTCAACAATTGTCTCCCCTGAAGGATTGTATGGGGAAGTTTATAAAGCTCAGTACTGCCTTCAACAACAAGATGTAAACAAGAAAGGAATGGGTTTTATTGCACAATTTATTCAATGTAGGCATTATTTATGAAATATCAAATAAAATATTAATGATAATTACAACAAAATATAAATAGTAACCAGTGATATTGAAAGAGTTTTAGTCATACCGATATCTTGGCATACCTTATAGCTTGTGACATTTTATTCTGTACAGTTTTATTTAAGTATTTTAATTCTTTCCTTCATATTGCCTACAATAAACTAGAGGTAACTTCCCTGTCTCTTGTCACAGTGTAGTATGCTATTGTACAGAACAACATGATATCAAATGACAATATCCCAACATGGCTTGCAGGGCAAAATTGCACATTGATATATGAATATTGAAAAACTTGATATATGAATATTTCCGACCTTAAAATGTATTAATTAGTGCTTATTTTTTGTTTCTAATGGATACATTGATTAATGGCTCTGGTTGTCTTAAATGGTTAGAGTGTCCACCTCAGATGCAGGCAATCACAGGTTCAAACCCCAGCCGAGTCATGGCTAAATTACATGAAGAACATTGTGCTGCAGGGTAGAGAAGCTTTTTGGAATCGTTTACTTGTTCAGTTATGGTAGGAATCACACCCTACTTACAGTTGCCCATTAAAGTGCTATATTTAGTCTACAGGTCAGTTGTGATAGTTTTGGGTTTGAATTTTTTTGGCATTTCCACAACTTGATATGCCAATTAATTTTTTTGGCATTTCCACAACTTGATATGCCCATTAATATTTTTGGCATTTCCACAACTTGATATGCCCATTAATTTTTTTTAAATGCCATAAACAAACAAACCAGCTGGCATTGATTTAGAAAACTAGACTGTTGTCCAGTTCGCCAAGAAGTGAATTTTTTATATACCATTAAATGTCCCATGATGGATTCATCATCCACTGAACCCAGAATTACTGTATATACTGGTTTATAAGTCCACAGATTCATCATCCACTGAACCCAGAATTACTGTATATACTGGTTTATAAGTCCACAGATTCATCATCCACTGAACCCAGAATTACTGTATATACTGGTTTATAAGTCCATAGATTCATCATCCACTGAACCCAGAATTACTGTATATACTGGTTTATAAGTCTAGTCCAACTGCAGACAATTACATCCTGATCTACCATCCCATAATGTAACAGCAGATCAGGATCTGCAAGCACATTATGGGATGGCAGTTCAGAATCTATATTATTTTCAGTTTGACTCAACTTAAAAGCAAGTATATTCCATAATTATGTGGACTTTTTGGGTATGTCTAAAGGAGAGATATTGGCTATAATTATGTGGACTTTTTGGGTATGTCTAAAGGAGAGATATTGGCTATAATTATGTGGACTTTTTGGGTATGTCTAAAGGAGAGATATTGACTATAATTATGTGGACTTTTTGGGTATGTCTAAAGGAGAGATATTGGCTATACAAACAGTCATGGTGACCACACCAGTTCCATTGAAATTTTCTGCACCAGGTTTGTGGATATACAAAAGAGACAGCCATTTGGTATCTTTTCTCATCAATACTTATAGCTTTTATTTCTTTTATTTATTTTTCATTGCCCTGTAACTTTTTATAAAATTAAATCTTGAAGCAAGTTACAGTGATTGACATTTCACTGATGCTGAGTAATGACTTACATAAAATATTTTATAAAATGTAAAATTAAATCTTTAGTGATGGAAGGAAGGAAAAGCTGACTACCGACTCCTGGCTGTCAATATTTGTAATTCATCAGTACTGAAATATGGATTGTTGTTTTCTCTTTTGTTTAGTTTGTTGATTTTTTTAAAATCTGTTTTGGGGGGGAATTTGTTTAATTTTTCCCACTATCAGGTGGACACTATGAATAGGTAAGTAAGAATATCCTAAATGTACCAGCACATACAACTACAGAATACACTCTTCCTTTGAACTGTGCAAGCACTTAATTATTAGTCAAATAAGATGCAAAAAACCATTTTTTTAAATTAGCAATCATAATACTTTATTTCAGTGGGCAGAGACTCAAAAGCAGTGCAATAGGTTGAAGCTGAGTGATCTTCTTGTGAAACCCATGCAGAGGTTAACCAAGTATTCCCTATTACTCCAGGCAATCCTGAGAAAAACAGACGATGACATTCAGCGCAAGGATCTGCTAGAAATGGTAATTTAAGGCTTTCATATCTAAACTTGACATGATTAATTTTATATAAAAGTGTCTGAGAATGAAATATAGAATACAAATACTATATTTAGCACATTACTACATTGTTTATGTTGAAATACCATAACATTTATCTATATGCAATATATACAGTAAACCTCGTGATGTCACAAATGACATCATGTAAATCAAAGGCTAATGTTGACAGCATCCAAATGAATTTTATGGTCATTTCATTTCACTATTATGTGGCTTCATTACACTATTTTGTGGTTTCACAACACTATCCTGTGGCTTAACTGCTCTATTCTTTGGTTTCACAACACTGTTATGTGGTTTCACTAACTATCCTGTGGTTTCACTTCACTGCTCTGGTTTTACTACACTGTTATCTTCACTAACTACTCTGTGGTTTCACTTCACTACTCTGGTTTTACTAACTACTTTCTGGTTTCACTTCACTATTCTATGGTTTCACTTCACTACAGGTACTGTGTTTCACTTGACTACTGTGGTTTCACTATACTGTTATGTGGTTTCACTTCACTATTCTGTTTTTTCACTTCACTACTCTTTTTTCACTAACTACTCTCTGGTTTCACTTCGCTATTCTGTGGTTTCACTTTACTTTTATATAGTTTCATAAAATACAATCAGTATTTTTCCTGAGTGGTTGAATACAGTCTTACAGTTGTGCTCATTTGAAATCAGATTTATGAAACTCTGAATAATTTCAATCTTGTTTAAGCTGGCAGTAGATAAACATTATTCAACTTTTGTCATAAATTTCATTTTGTACCCCCCCCCTTAACTGTATCATTTTTTTATGAAGTCTTCATTAACAAATCTCAATCATAAAAAATACTTTTATGGTGGTGATTGTGACAACTTTATGATTTTGTGCTGTACATTTTTCAAAAGTCATTTAACTTCTACATCCTTGCATTCAATCAAAGATTTTGTATTACTGCATGTCTTCAGTATGTAACTTGCTCTGCAAAGATTACATTCATCTTCTGTGTTAGCTAGGAGCGGCAGTTGCTCATTTGGTAGAGACTTAGTCAGGCGTGTAACCCAAAGGTCAACGGTTCAATACCCATCTAAGCGAGTCCATGCTGGCTGCCTCTGTGTTCATGGGAAAGGCACTTTGCTACCATTTTCTTGGCAAGATATATACAATAATGTGTTTAAGTGCAATTAAAATCTAATGAACAAATTCTGCTTTATGGTTTTGTCAAAGCTTTATCTCTGTTTTCTCCATCTAAAAATGCTTAAAGGCTTTAAGAGAACATATATTTTGAATTGTAGTGCCTGTACAATTATGGCTTTAGCACTCTTAAGGCAGAATTAAAGGTATTAGAGCATGGACATTACCTGATCAAATTTCCTACCTTGTACATCTTACAATTCAGTGAAAGTGCACAGAGATGTACCTGATCAAATTTCCTACCTTGTACATCTTACAGTCCAATGAAAGTGCATAGAGTTGTACCTTGTCACACCTGCCTTGTATATTTATTGTTAATTGGAGCATTAGATAATAGGGATGAACGTTGTCACATTTCATACCTTGTGTATGTATCTGTTAAATATGTGTATCCAACTCTAATACATCATGACACTAAGGGAAATAACTGATAAAATGTCCTTGGGTAAATGCTTTAATTAAATTCTTTTTGTTTTCCATCTTTTATTATACTGTATTTTATATTGTATTTATATATGTACTTTTATATACAATAGTTGCCACTATTACACTTTCAGTTTTGCTGTGTTTTACTTTACTTGCTCTTCTCACTCAGAGGACTTCAACCCTGATGAAATAATTTGATTGTCAAAGCAGCATATGATTCATGGGATATGTTAGGGTTTCCTTGGCAACTGTCATTTGGCAAAAATGCTGCCTTTGCTACTTTTGAATTGGCATATGCCAATCTGAACTCAGACATATTTTGGTGTTGTCCTTCTGTAAGTTAACATTTTCTTGTTCACCCCATAACTTTGTAATGGCTGTGGATATTTTCATGAAACTTTGCCCAAGTATGACTAGACAGTATGTGATGAGAAGGAGTCATGCCCTTTGCCTCAAGTCAAGGTCACAGCAAGGGTAAATATTAATTAATGACCTTCATCCATGTATGGGTATACCTTTTAAACCAATAAAGATATCTGGGCTTGACAGTATCTCCTGTGTTGTGCCATGACCTCTGCCTCAAGATCAAGGTCATAGGAACAGATAACTTTAGTCAGGAGCCTGTTTCCTTATACACCCTGTCACTTTTTAAACCCTACAGATATTTTGATGAAACTGTACCCAGGTCTACCCCTTACCACACAGGCATCAAGTCACTACCTCTGTGATGAAGGTCCATTTGTTGGGAGAAGACCATATGACAGACATATATCAAAGCTGATTGTGCTACTTTTGTTTTTCTATCATTTACTTTTAGAGATAATATTTATGGATGAAAATCAAGTGACTGTTTTAAAGAAACAGTTTGAATGAAATTGGGAAAATGAATTGGGAAATTTGGAAAACCCTTTGGATATATATAGAAACTCTTAAGTTTTACACAGGATCAGTAAGGTCCTTCACAGCCTTATTAGGTGTGATAAGAAGGAAGAAAATACCATTAAAGCCTTGGCAGTGTTATATGGCACGATACGAATGAAAAACATACCATTAAGGATCTTCACAGTGTTATATGGTATGATACGAAGAAAAAGATACCATTAAGGCCTTCACAGTGTTATATGGTTTGACAAAAAGGAAAAATACCATTAAGGACCTTCACAGTGTTATAGGGGTTGATAAGAAGGAAAACATATCATTAGGTAACTTCACAGTGTTATATGGTTTGACAAAAAGGAAAAATACCATTAAGGCCTTCACAGTGTTATAGGGTTTCATAAGAAGGAAAAAATACCATTAAGTAACTTCATCATGTTATAGGGTTTAATAAGAAGGAAAAAATATCATTTCAGATTGCCAGTGTGGATAAATTTGTATCCTTTGTGAACTCCACATTGAGAAAACAGCATGAAGAGGAAAGACTTCAGGCTATTGCAGACAAGATAGAAACATACGACGCTGTAGATGCTCCCAATGATGAGTGCCTGAAGGTCAGAATTTTCAATAATTTATGCAGATTTGGTTTCAATCATTTCTATTGTTTGCTGTAAATTAAAACCTTTATGATCACTTGTGTTATATTACACTTTTCTGGGAAGATCAAAAAAGTTGTATATGGTAGGGCAGTTTGTAAAATGTTATATACTGGTAGAGAAGCTTGTGAAATGTTATATATGGTAGGGCAACTTGCAAAATGTTATATACTGTAGGGCAGCTTGTAAAATGTTATATACTATAGGGCAGCTTGTAAATTGTTATATACTGTAGGGCAGCTTGTAAAATGTTATATACTGTAGGGCAGCTTGTAAAATGTTATATACTGTAGGGCAGCTTGTAAATTGTTACATACTGTAAGGCAGCTTGTAAATTGTTATATACTGTAGGACAGCTTGTAAATTGTCATATACTGTAGGGCAGCTTGTAAATTGTTATATACAGTAGGGCAGCTTATAAAATGTTATATACTGTAGGGCAGCTTGTAAATTGTTTTATACTGTAGGGCAGCTTGTAAAATGTTATGAACAGTAGGGCAGCTTGTAAATTGTTATATACTGTAGGGCAGTTTGTAAATTGTTATATACTGTAGGGCAGCTTGTAAAATGTTATATACTGGTAGGGCATCGTGTTAAATGTTATGTACTGTAGGGAAGCTTGTAAAAATGTTATATATGGTAGGGCAGCTTATAAAATGTTATATATGGTAGGGCAGCTTGTATAATGTTATATATGGTAGGGCAGCTTATAAAATGTTATATATGGTAGGACAGCTTACAAAATGTCATATATGGTAGGGCAGCTTATAAAATATTATATATGGTAGGGCATCTTGTATAATGGTATATACTGTAGGGAAGCTTATAAAAGTTATATATGGTACGGCAGCTTGTATAATGTTATTGAGATCACTCATTTCTCACCCATACGACAGAGAAATCTAGCTGTTTTGCTAACCTTTCTTTTCTTATCCCAGTCTGGTTATCTCAGTCTGGTTGTCTCGGTCTAGGTGTCCACGCGCTAGAGACTACTTTTAAAAAATAAACCTTTGTTGTCTTCTGCTATGCCTGTAGTTGTTCTAAAATCAAACAACAATGACAACAACAACAACAACAAACAAACAAATATATAACAAAACAACATAGTAACTTAAGGACTCTCCATTTTTGAGAAAACACCATACAAAACATTTCGAGAGAGAGACAGACACATGCACTCACACGATGTTGAGCTTTTTGGTATTACGATAGTTTGTTCCACACAGCATAGTCAGTTTTATCCTATCTGCAAGACTGACTCAGTACATTTTCAGGTCAGCGTCATTAAATGTAGCTAAAGCTACCTAACTAGTTTTAAATACTTCGTGTGAAACAAATTATATACTGTTAGCTACATTTAATGACGCTGACCTGAAAATTGACTGTGCTACAGACAGGATAAAATTCTCAATGCTGTGCAAAATGCACTATGACAGAAAACACTGATCTATGCACATAGCCTATAGACCTATATACTTCATATTCTTCCATTGCTGTTAACAACTACAGAAAACTTAGTAACAGCCAGAAATGTGTTATGTCAAACTTGCTTTATTCTATTTTTGTTAAGCATCTCCATTGAGCCCAAGTTGAATCAAAAATATACCTAAAATATTAAATGACAAATAATGCACTTACCAGCCAGAAGGAATCATTTATCCGTCAACACATTAATCCGTAAGCAAATTTCACTGTAACACTTGCCATATTTCCAAGAGAGAAAAATAAATTTTCAACGAATCAGTGAACTTGAAAGTTTAACACATGGTTATCAGCTGGGGTCCGTATTTGGAGGGTCTTTTATACATGGAGGTACTTTTACAATCAATGTTAATTACAACACAAGTATGTCACAAACAGTTTCACCTCCTCTAAAGATAGTGATAGTGACACGGATCTTTAATTACCCGCGAATAACCCAAGCACAGACACTCATGCTACATGTATTTACACTACAACAGAGCTGTGGGCCGAGTACACTTTCATTATGTACAATTTAATTTTCTAAATTGGAACTAATGAAAATGAAACATTTTCTTGTAATAAATATTAAGTGTTTATTGTTAATTTCATATAACATCCATATATTAAATGTGATGATACCTAAAAACTATGCAACGTTTAATGTTATTATTTTGTTTTGACTCACACATAAAAACTGTGTACTTCGGATGACACATCATGCCACAGTCCTCATTAACATATTTGTATTAATGCACCGCATGTAAACATTGGCACGTGAAATATACTGAACAAGTAACGGTATTCTTTCTTACTTTAAAGGATAATATTGGGTGAGAAAAAGAATCTACGTTGGGATTTGGACCGAGACAAGGAAATCCCAGTCGCAGGGTTACATTATGTCTCCCCACTCGTCAAGCCTCGTGGGGAGACAAATAATGTAACCCCTTGACTGGGATTCCCTTGTCTCGGTCCAAACCCCCACATAGATTCTATATATACTTGTAATGTGAGACTATAGTTCTTTTAAGAAATCATACCTACCATATATGTTTATTTATAAATCTTGTCCAACTGCCAACTCCACAGACCCAGATCTGCCATCAAATAATTGGTTGCCAGATCTGGATCTGTGCATTTAGTTTGAAATAATCAGTAGAACAAACAACATAGACCCTGATCTGCTAATGCATTATGTAATGACAGATCAGGGTCTGTATTTTTGCTCTTAACAAACAATATGGACCATGTATTATGTGATGGCATGTTTCATTATGTGCAGTTTGCAGTTGGATCTGACACATACGGTATCATCCCCATATTATAATGTCAAAAACTGATGTGTGGTAATGTGTGGAAACTGCATTGCCAAAAGGTGGTGTGTACTTTTGCATGGAAACAATGCATTGCCAAAACATGATGTATAATAATGTATGGAAACTCTGCATTGCCAAAAAGTGATATGTACTAATGTATGTGAAAAATTTTCAGTGCCAAAAAGTGATTTGTGGCTTTTACCAATGTATGGAAACAATGCAATGCCAAAAAGTGATGTGTAGTAATGTATGGAAACTCTGCATTGCCAAAAAGTGATGTGTACCTTTGTATAGAAACTTGTCAATGCCAAACATTGATGTGTAGTAATGTATGGAAACTATGCAAATGGTAAATTGACATGTTAAATATATTTTTCAAACTACTTGATTTCATTATATAAATAAAATAAATGTAATATATGGATAACCAAAAAATGGTGGCAGGCTTTTTACCAGTTCTGATGTGTATTACTTTATTCTCTGCGATCCTTACAGATAATTCAGCAATACAATGGAAACTTTAACTTGTTGGCACCTATGCAAGGCTGTAACCCAGAGGAGATCAGATCACTTGTTATGCAGTCTGCCCTTAAAATGAAGGACAATCAATCACGGGTAAGTCCGTTATATTGACAAGGAAGTTATTGCAGATGTCATCACAATTTAGTCTGGTTCTGAGCCATTTGTTTTGACCAGTTAGTAGAATAAACAGTACCATTCATTGTACTTTTGTACAGTTTTTTTTATATCACAATTTACGATCATATAATGCACAAAAATTTTAATTTAGACTTAAAATGACCATGCAATCAGTACACAGACATTAGTGGCCGGTTGACTCATTCTGAAATAACAGTACATGTAATGGCAACCTTATCCTTAATCAAGGGAGGTAATGCAGTAGTTACTTTTGGACATTATTGAGATGTTGACAAAATTAACTGCTGGATTACCTCCCTTGACTAAGGCTCTGTTTGAAATTTTAAATGCGAATTCAGTTGGAGTAACTATTATCATTGGAAAGGATATTTAATCTGCATATAATAATGGTCCTCTGAAAACATGAAAAATTTACATTTTTAAGATTTTTCCCATTCTTGAAATTTTATGGCCTCTCAGATTTGTACTAGTGATGCTGATTCACTGTTAAGAAGTGTTATAATGTGGCAGTATTGTACCTCATTTATTTTCTTTCAGATGGATGTTGAGTGCCTTTTGTTCACCGACCTATTGTTGATCTGTAAATCCAATAAGAGAATGGACAAGTACAAGATCCTAAAACCTCCAATGAGAGTGGATAGAGTTATTGTCCATGAAATTAAAGATAAAGGTGAGACTTAAAAGAAATAAAATTATGAGTTCACTGTTATTAGTTGGGTAACATTTTTATCGTGGTTGGTACAAACCATAAGTTAAAAATTCAAACATGATGAGCCTTTGATGAATATGATTGGGTCATTTCCCATCTGAGGGTTTTCCAGGGATTTTAGTTTTAAAAAATATGTCAGTTATTGCAGAACAACATAATTCACAAAAATGAAAGAATTCACATTTTAGATATTTATGATTTCTTCAAATACTCAATATAAAATAGAATGCTTGCTTTCTCAATGTATGAGGCAGTATGGCCTTGTGGTTTGAACACTGGATCCATCAGTTTTGGGTGGTAATGGGTTTAAATCTTACAGTGGAAATTACTGTGATGTCCATCAAATTTGGGTGGTAATGGGTTTAAATCTTGCAATGGTAAATATATGATGCCCATCAGGTTTGGGTGGTAATGGGTTTAAATCTTGCAATGGTAATTACTGCAATGCCCATCAGGTTTGGGTGGTAATGGGTTTAAAGCTGCCAATCGTAATTGATGTGTTGTACATCAGGTTTCAATGGTAATGGGTTTAAATCTTGCAATGGTAATTACTGCAATGCCCATCAGGTTTGGGTGGTAATGGGTTTAAAGCTACCAATGGTAATTAATGTGTTGTACATCAGGTTTCGATGGTAATGGGTTTAAATATTGTAATGGTAATTACTGTGATTTCCATCAGCAAAACCTCATTTCAATAGTTCCAGCTCAGTAGTAGATTGCTTTGTTTTGGCTTATACTGGGGCTGTTTCTGCAGTCAATTGGCATCCAATCTGTGGAGAATAATGTAAAACTCTGAAAGATAGAAGAAGAAAATCCCAGTAAGAACCACCAACCCAAGGGAAACTACTGGCAAGCTTTCTTACATAAACACATTGGCCATTTCTGAGACTCAAACCCATGCAGACAGAGGTGAGATGACAGTGATTGGTAAAGCGAGCACTTTAGACCACTTCGCCATCCAGGGCCCTGCAAAGTGATTGAACCTTAGTAAGACCTTCATCAATTTATTTAACTTGGAACCTTGGATCAAAATAGAATATTTTAAATGTCTTTGGATTTCATATAATTTGATTTTGCTTAAATGTGTCAGCTGACATGTCCTTAATTTCTGCTTCCAGGTAGTTTCTTGTTAATCTACATAAATGAATACCATGTTCCTGTCTCTAGTTTTACCTTCCATGCTGATCAGGCTTCTGTACGAGTCTGGACTGAACACATCAGAAAAGCACAAGTAAGTTGTAGTTTCAGTGGATTTTCTCTGTTGGCTAGAACCAATATATTTTCTTTTCCACAAATGCCAATTTTGGTAGTACAGTAATCCATTACTATTAGACACCTCTCAAGCAACAACAAAATGGGATAATTTTGTATAGATAACACAGACATTCTCAAGCAACAACAAAATGGGGTAATTCGTATAGATAACACAAACATTCTCTAGCAACAACAAAATGGGATAATTTGTATATATAACAGACATTATCAAGCAACAACAAAATGGAATAATTTGTATAGATAACACAGATATTCTCAAGCAACAACAAGATAAAACAGAAACTTTCTCAAGCAACAAGATGGATTATTTTGTATAGATGACATAGACACCATCTCAAGCAACAACAAAATGGAATGTTTTGTATAGATAACACACTTTCTCAAGCAACAACAAGATGGGATAATTTATATAGATAACACAGATGATCTCAAACAACAAAAAGATGGGATATTTTGTATAGATAACACTTTCTTAAGCAACAGGCTGAGATATTTTGTATAGGTAACACACTTTCTCAAGGAATAACAAGATGTGATATTTTGCATAGATAGACACTATGTCAAGCAACAATATGATGGATGTTTTGCATAGATAAAACACTTTCTCAAACAACAACAAGGTGGGTTATTTTGTTTAGATAGCATAGACGCTATCTCTGGCAACAACAAAATGGGATGTTTTGGTATAGATAACACTTTCTGAAACAACAAGATGGGATATTTTGTATAGATATCACACCCTTTCTCAAGCAAATAAAACACAAGATTGTAGATTATAAAGACTTCAAGATTTTCATGTCACAGGTAGTAAGCAGGTTTAGTCTCAATTTTTTTGTGTTAATTATACCACAGATATTTTGTACTTACAGTATTCCCTCATTATAATGCCACTCATTGACATGGTTCCTGTTATAAGGCAGTTAAGGTCTTGGATCCCATTTCATTATTTGATAGTAACACGTGTATCATGTAGTTCATTATTTGGCAGTCTCACTATATTTTTTAGGCTGTATGCACTTGATTTCATTAAAAGTGTACAATTTTAATTTAGGCATTACAGTAGAACCTGCATTGAAAGACTACCCCTTCTGCCAAAAAATAATGGTCTCTCAAGACAGATGGTCTCTCATAACAGGTCATAACACTATATAATCAATAAATCTGTACATGGAGGTTCTGGTCTCTCAAAACATTTTGGTCTCTCATAGCAGTGGTCTCTCAAGACAGGTTTTACTGTATTTCTTTTTCATGATGTATGCCTTCATTTTAAATTTTGTTAGGAGACTAATTTTTTCTTAGCCCACTTTGGCAGACATTTAACATGCCAATTACTTTAGTGTCTGCATATATATGTCAGTATATATAGTAATTTTTATATTTTCATGTAAACGGCAGGCTCGAAGATAAAGGAATTTCTTGAATTTTTGTGAGATACTGAAAAATCCTTGAATTAAAATGGTGAACCATTTCTTCCAAAAGTAAAAACTGCATCTAAAAAAACTTATAATGGCAAATAATTTTTAAACATCATACAATGGACATTTTCATCCAGGAAATTATTTGATTGGTAGAATATCATCTTTAGAATGTTGTTATAAATATATGCTTTTTGTTTATCCCAGACTATGTATCACGAGGCCAGGCAACGAGCTAGCCAGAATATTGATCAACCACAGTACCTCGGCACTGAAATTGTAGAGGAACAAGTCGTAGGTTATCAGCCCTTAGGGATCCCAGATAACCCTCCACAACTACATCTTACACATTGTGATAGTTTTGAATCTCACCAAGATGGAAACCTAGAGGCCCTGATGACTTTTGAAGGGTCAGAGTCCGAATCTCACCTCAATCGGTCCCGATCATGGAATGATATAGACCACACTGTGGATAATTCCTCATCAAATTCTGATTCAAAGGGAGATTACTCTCCCTCTCTCCCTAATAAGAAACACAAAGTTGTGCAATATTCAAATTCAGAACCATCCATTTTGAAACCAGGGGAGGAACGATTACAAGTGCCATCTGTGCATTCACAAAGTCATTATGATGAATCGCTACCGGATATTATGGATGAAAATTTGAAAATAAAACTCAATCAAAGACGGACTTCACGGACCGAAAAAAGATATTACACAGCTGATGCTGTACAGGAAATTCAAAGACAAGAGGGCAAAGACACAAGTATTTATAAGAGATTGTCTTGGAATTTTGGAACAGGTGAACAAACTTCAGAAAAAGATAATTTAATTCGAAGCAGAATTCAGAGTTCAGATTCCTTAAGGAGTATACACAGTTCTAGTGGAGTCAGTTCGACTGGTTCCCTTCATTTAAGTCCTGAAGGTGATATTTGTGAAGATATTATTCTGGAATCAAACTCACAGGATAAAGATGTAGATACTAATGAAGACAGTTCTGAAACGGAATGCGCATTAGATACACTCAATGAAGATGATTACAAGCCCAGTTATCTTATACCCAATGTGAGGCAATCCAGATCAAAATCTGCATCCGATATCGTGGCTCTTATACAAGAAATGAGTACAGGGGATTTGAAAGATGGAATCTCCTCCGTAGATCTACCCAAAACTGAAGCTCAGAAAATGAAACTTTCACATTCTGAGTTAATGAGAATGACAAAGAAGTTGCTTCTTTCCGCCAGTGACATTGAGGCCAGGTTTGTATTATAGATAATTTAGAAATTTTCATTCATTTTTTTGGCAGCTTGATCTTTCTTGCTCGTCACATTGAACTAATACAGGAAAACCATTCTTAAGAGACAATCCTGTCTGTTAGCGAAAATGCATATTGTCTCTCAGCAGTACTCCTCACATTATTAGGTTGTTGTTGTTGTAGGGTTTAATGCCATTTTTCAGCACAAGATAGGCTATACATGGTGGCCAGTATAAATGGTGGAGGAAGAAGTGGGGAAAACCCCAGAAAGAACCACCTACCCATGAGAAAGCTACTGGCAAGCTTTCTCACGTAGCCACATTGGCCGAGCCCAAGACTCAAACCCATGCAGACAGAGGTGAGATGGCAGTGATCTGTAATGGTGAGCACTTTAGACCACTCTGCCACTCGGGGCCCCCCATTATTAGGTCAGCTGGTCCTAAGACCAAGTGAACTTACAGTAGGACCCAGAATCCACTCTACATCCAGCAGTAATTTCTATTTTCCCTTTCTTTGCTAAAATCACACAGCCAATTTCAAACCAACCTGGCAGACAACATCATGGTATGAAGGCTTTTCAGGTTTGTACAAATGATGCCAAATGACTGTCAAATGACTGTCAAATGACTGTCAAATAAGGCCCCTATAACTAAACACAGAAAAAAACTTTCAGTGACAGGTAAAAAAAATACACTACAGAATCAAATTTGATCACATACCGACAAAGAGGGCTCTCATACTAATTCTGATCCACCTTCAAATATGGCTGCTGTTTCTTAAAATAGCAATGATAATACAACATGCTGATTATTCCATGGAATGCATTATACATAAAATATTAGCTGAGTACAGTGAAATGTAGCCTTTTTTTCTAATTACATCCAACAGTCCAGAAGCATTGCTAGCATTGGACAAAAGCCATATTTTAGTTGTCCGTCTTGAGAAACATATTGTACAAGCAAGAGAGCTGTTATGATTTTACTCAACTATCTTTTATGATCTCCATCAGAAATATCTATTAAAATACATCTTTAATACATTTTGATTTCAACTTAGCTGTCCTGGCCTTTTCAAGGAATATAAAAATGGCAATAATTGTTCCAGGATATTTTATGCTTTGAAGCATTGTAATAAAATTTGGAATCCTTTAATACTTGAGTTTAATTTATTTTAATTTTAATTTATATTGTTTGAAAGTCAAAATACAATGGTTAAATGTCTGACTTAGATATGACCACCCTTGCTAAAATATGAAAAATCTTTAAACCTCACTAATTGTGCCTGTCAGCCAAACAGAAAAAATGTCATATATATTTTGTCCAACTGCAGGCAAGATAGACTCTACTCCTAAAAAAACTGCACAGACCCCAATCTTCCAGCATATTATATGATGGCAGACATGGGTCTGTGCAGGCTGCAGTTGCATTCATCATGTAAGCAAGTATATATGGTAGGTTCATTTCAGTTGAGCATATATTCAGCATTTCCTGATCCTATCTAAAATTATAAAATTTTATCATGCTTTGAGAAACTTCAGTATATTTATTAGTTACATAATTTCAAAGTTTTGCAAAGCCTTTATCAAATTTTTCCATTAGCACTGCATTCAGTACTCTATAGAATTGAACAAAATTCAAATTTACATTATATTTTCATTGAAATCATGAACATTGAAAAATCTAAAAATCTAAAAAAAAAATTTTTAAAATTTAAAACAAAGAATATGCCATAACAGTAAAACCTTAATTAACATTCTTTCAAAAAACACTGAAAAAATATTTACAGAATGCATACTGGCATATAGGGACTTTCAAGGCTGTACCAGTGATGCTGATTCATTATCAAGTATGGCCACCTCTACTAAAAATAGAAAAATCTTCAGACAGCTTCTTCTCAAAAACCACTGAATAGAATTTGACAAAATCTGACCTCAAGCACAGTGGTATAGAGGTCTTTAAAATTTTTGAAAACACCCTTCTAGCATCAGATATGGCCTCCATTGCTAAAAATCAAACACCCTTCAAACCATTGTCCAAAAACCACTTAAAAGAATGGACTAAATTTGACAGAAAGTATTTATGCTTGAAGTTCTGTTTAAATTAATATAGTAATTCCAGTCTGCCATCAGATGTGGCCACTTTTACTAAAGTTGAAAAACAACTCAAGCACATAAAATTTTGGCAGCATTTGACAGAATGCATCAAAGACAGTGAAGTGAACAACAGAATTGAAAGAACTTTTTTCAGAAAGCATCCCTCTGATTCATATATCTTGGTCAGCTTTTTTTTGTATTTGGCTGTTGGACAAATATGAGCCTGATGAGCAATTTCTGGTTCCACTTTGGTCTCTTGTTAATACACAAGTCATAAATGACTTGTGGTCTCCTAAAACAAGTGTCTCTCCATGTCATATTTCAGACAATGCCCAGCCATGAAAATTATTTTTGGCACAGAGAACTTTTCATTGAAACATTTTGCAAACTTACCTAGCCTTAGAGAAAAGCGAATTAATTTTGGTTTAGCCTACCTTGCCAAAAGTTGTACGTAGTAATTCTTGTAGCATCAGTGTTGTGTCCTTTCATATGTCCAGAGTTTGAAATTAACTTTTTTCTGTATGAGCTGCATTTTGGCAGTTGTAATATTCTTGGATTGCAAAAATCAGGATATTTTGTAGTTGAAACAAACATTTCAACACACTGCCAAAGTATTATGCTTTATTGATGGTTTCTGTATGAATGATTTACATTAATTCAGTTGAAATTTAAACACAAAATATCACTTGATGTCTATCCATGACCTAGATTAATCTCAGTACATATATTAGAGGTCTTTCTTTTACCTTTCTTTTATTTTCTTACCTTTTAATTTCACATCCATCAGATTTTGAAATATAGCTTAATTTGCACTTGTTTTCATCTTGTCCAGAAGCATGTGTCATCCCAAAGGGGCTATGGGTCATCCCAAAGGGGTTGTGGGTCATCTCAAAGGGGTTATGGGTCATGATGATTTTTTTAAAAAAAAATTCTCACAGTGATAGTACATAACATTCAAGATTAAGTTTGGTCGTGTAGCATTTTGTTTTGCTTATACTTAATGATATGAATATGTCCAGATGTAATTGGTTTTTCTAGTACAGATGACCACAGAGTTGTCATGTATGGATATGTCCAGATGTAATTGGTTTTTCTAGTACAGATGACCACAGAGTTGTCATGTATGGATATGTCCAGATGTAATTGGTTTTTCTAGTACAAACGACCACAGAGTTGTGATATATGGATATGTCCAGATGTAATTTGGTTTTTCTAGTACAGATGACCACAGAGTTGTCATGTATGGATATGTCCAGATGTAATTGGTTTTTCTAGTACAGATGACCACAGAGTTGTCATGCATAGATATGTCCAGTTGTAAAAAAATTTCTAGTACAGATGACCACAGAGTTGTGATATATGGATATGTCCTGATGTGGTCAGTTTATCTTGTACAGATGACCACAGAGTTGTCATATATGGATGTGTCCAGATGTAATTGGTTTTTCTAGTACAGATGACCATAGAGTTGTGATATATGGATATGTCCAGATGTGGTCAATTTATCTAGTACAGTTGCCCACATAGCCCTAATATATGGATATGTCTAAACGTGTATAAGGTCAGTTTACTAAAGTAGGTCAGTGCAACCTTCATTTCACTCTCCCTGACTTGGGTTAAATTATTTACTTCAGTTTTTTCTGTACTATTATTGGTTAGGGAACCATACAACTTAACTCATGGAGACATATTTTTGGACAAAATACCCACTTGCCAAAAGTAGGTTACCTTTACCTAAATTTTGCACAGCAATAACTTCATTGTGCCCTACAAATATCCATGGTTGGCCCTTGTGAAGGTTGAAGGAGTCATTTCTATTGCTAAATATTAAATACTCTCATTTTGAAAGGTCATGCATGAGCACAACATGATATCCATGGACAGCTTCTTGTCACACTTTCAATTATTTTGTACACCTTAACAAACATTTAATAATGTATATGAAAAAATTATAGTTACAGGATAATACAGACATTTATGGTGTATTACAGACAATTGCAGTACATAACAAACAACTACAGTATTTTGCAGTCACAGTATATTGCTAATAGTTGCAACATTTGAATGTTACAGCACATAGTGACCATGTATTACCAACAGTTACAGCATATTATGTACAGTTATGGTATATCACAGACAGTTGAATTTAGAGTATATTTGTATATGACAGACATTTACAGTATATCACAGACAGTTACAGTATAAACAGTTACATTTAGAATATATTACAGGCATTTACAGTATATCACTGTTACGAGTCTAGGCTCTTACAAAAAGTAACAGAAAAGACTGAAGACAACAAGCTTTGTAAAATTTAACAAATAATTTATTTCCCTAGAATACCAAGTTAAAAATGAGAAAAAAGAACTTACGGTTTTACAAATCAAATCCAAAAATAATCTAAGAATTAAAAATAGAAGTTCTAGTAATAAAAGTCCTGAATGAATCTGAGTTTGAATCCCAATGAAATCCAAAATGGAAGGCAATGACATCTATTGTAACCTTCAGAGTGTAGACGCGTCAACAGTTTCTTGTTGAATCACAGAAAATATTATTCCAGTTTTGAATTTCATATAAATTTCAATGAATGTCTTTGTCCAAGAATTTTGTAGGAGCACTTACGTATTTCCAGGGAAAAGAATCAGCTGAAATTCGATAAAATAAAATTTCAACTCAAACTGGTCACAACATTAATAACAACTTAACATGTCAATTGTTTGGAGCCCGACTAAAAAGACTATCAAAACAACAGTTATACACTAGTTTAAGATGCAAAACAGATTCCTGGATGAGGGTCAATCTTCTAGAAAAATTAGAAGTTTGTAACAATAAACACGTTTCATATCACGTACTCAAGGTATGGCCTTGACTTAACTTAATGACTCTTACTCTGAGAAAGAATTTTTTTAAAAATTTTTTTAAAAAGTTGTTTACTAAAACTGTCACTGGTTCTGAATCAAGGTCAGAAACTAGATACAGTGTTTCTATTATTAGTTGTTTATCAATGAAATAAAAAAACTGAAACAGAACTGAGCTGAATTTCTGGACGGTGTCCAATCCAGTAACCAAAGTTACATTACAAAAACATGTAATGGAATTAAAAAATTTAAAACTAACAAAAAAAACAAATTAAATATACGTAACAATCACAGACAGTTACAATATAGACAGTATCATTTAGAATATATTACAGACATTTACAGTATATTACAGACAGTTACAATATAGACAGTATAATTTAGAATATATTACAGACATTTACAGTATATTACAGACTGTTACAATATAGACAGTATCATTTAGAATATATTACAGACATTTACAGTATATTACAGACTGTTACAATATAGACAGTATAATTTAGAATATATTACAGACATTTACAGTATATCACAGACAGTTACAATATAGACAGTAAAGATGCTTCCCGATAACGTCACTAGCAGACGATATTTTGCCCATTTTACCTGGACGATGAGCAACCTGGCAGTTTCTCTTATATGCGATCACCAAAATTTTCTATTTTTAACGAGGCACACTGAAGCAAAGTCAACTTATAAATCACAAATATAGGTACTAACAGAAAGTTTGAATTGCATTCTGTTTATGCATGTAACTTTCATAAAAGTATCTTGAGATTCAATGGATTATTTCAGCTTCCAAACACCATATAAAGTCAACGGTAAATCTGCCAGCTGACTACAAATATGGCGGATGATGATGTCATTCGGGAACTATCTGTAATTTAGAATATATTACAGACATTTACAGTATATCACAGACAGTTAAACTATAGACAGTTAAATTTAGGGTATATTGCAGTTACAGTTATGGTGTAATTTAGAGACAGTTACAGTTATGGTGTAATTTACAGACAGTTACAGTTATGGTGTAATTTACAGACAGTTACAATTATGGTGTAATTTACAGACAGTTACAGTTATGGTGTAATTTACAGACAGTTACAGTTATTGTGTAATTTACAGACAGTTACAGTTATGGTGTAATTTACAGACAGTTACAGTTATGGTGTAATTTACAGACAGTTACAGTTATGGTGTAATTTACTGATAGTTACAGTTATGGTGTAATTTACTGATAGTTACAGTTATGGTGTAATTTACAGACAGTTACAGTTATGGTATAATTTACAGACAGTTACAGTATATTACAGAGAGCTACATTAAGAAATATATTAAAGACATTTATTGTATATTACAGACAATAGCAGCACCTTAAAAAAAGTTATGGCACATTGTTGACAATTACAGTACATAAAAGACTGTGACCTAGTTTCTAGAAGTTTATAAATGTCACTGAAACAAACTGTGTCTATGTCTGACATTTAGCACTTTACACTTGTTGCCTCCTAAGTACCATTGAAGATGCTTGTTGGAAGAAAGTGGATCATATAACAATACTGGATTGTTGTGACTTATTTTCAGGGGTTACTGTGTATTTATTTATTTTGATATTGTTGTGACTTTATACAGAATTATAGTTTGATTGGTACTTAAATTTGTTGCTTGAGGAAGGGGTCCAGCTCAGGGAAAGGGTTACATTTTTTTCACAGAAGGATAACTGTTCATTAGATTTAAAATTTCCAGTTTATGGCACCAACTAACTCCATGAAAAATAGTAACTCAAGAAAATAATGATTTAACATTAATGACCAACACTAAACAAATACTGACTTGTGCCACAGATGTCTAGCATCTTTTATGGTCTAATATCAACAGAACACTTGATTGGAACTCTCACATCTACCAGCTTACAAACACTAACATCTGTATGAACTGTCTCTGATTTACTTCCAGCTTAGAAACACTAACATGTGTTTGAACTTGATCTCTGACTACCAGCTTACAAACACCAGTTAACATCTGTTTGAACTGTGTCTCTGACTACAAGCTTACAAATGCTAACATCTGTTTGAACTATGCTTGTGTCTGACAGTAAACAGAAAATAGAGGTTGTTGCTGTCCATTTGAATTAAAATACCATCACATACTTCCAAAGTTCCCTGTATACAACCCCCTGTGTACTTGAGGATGTATAGATTTGATGTACTACCCTGAATGTCATAAGAGGCAAATAATTTAGGAAGGAGGCATATTATTTCAGTTGTAACCATACTGGACTTGCAACCAAAATGGTATGGATTTAAAACCAACAGTCAGATTGGCTTTCATGATGTTTTCTAGGCACTAAATAAACAACTTGTGTTGTTTTCCTGTAAGAACCAAACATGTATCACAGTAGTTTCAGTTTTCTATATAAATTTTCAAACACATGTATAATGTATAGTATATAACATATATAATGTATATAGTATATATATAATGTATAAACATGTATACTTTTTATTCCTAGTACTTTTGATCCTTACTATGAATTAAAATTTGTCTTCTTGCAATGATTCTGAGAATCATCAAGACTTAAAAGACTAATGAGATCATCAGATTTACTTTTGTTCTATGTCTTTACAATTCTACGTGTTTTTACCTTTATATTTATAGTTTATATACCTTTATATTTATATTTTATATACCTTTGAAAAAATTTAAGCATCTGAATATCTCTTATCTTTGAAGTAATTGTTTATTTTTTTGAAATGGTTTATCTTCCTAAATATTTCAACCTTTTACTTTACATTATATCCAGCATTGTGCTGTCTAACTACACACACCTACGTGCACACATGTGCATGCATACATGCATATATATTTATATAGGAAAAGAATAGATAAAGTAGATTTCCTTTACAATGATTTTGGTTAACTAATAAATTTAACCAGTCCTGGTAATTCAGATTTCACAACAGAATATACACCTTTTATTTATTTATAGTGATTTTTCACAATTCACATTTTATTTTGATTTAATATTAAGTTTATTTTATTTGAAAATTTAAAATACTTTGTCTTTTTTTCAGTGAGGTTTGAGCCTAGTGCAGATGCGATGACAAATTGTCTCATAGTGCTGACTATTCAAATCCAGGAGTTCAGGATAGGAATGTGATTAGTCAGGTCAACAAGATCTGATTCCAGACAACTTAGTAACAGACTGGTTATCTGGCATTCATTTCAAATTTCTGAATGAAACTGCAAGGAATCTTCGAACTGTTACCCAGTCCACAGGCAAAAGGCAATTTTCCTTGCTTTTTGTAATTAGATTCCATGTAAAGACTTCTTATATACATACTGTTTATTTTAATATGCCTGTGATAAGAATATTCATGTGCTTATCAAAGTTAGTAATTTTAAATCTCATGTTCAGTAGAAATGTACATGTTAAAACATGGCTAATATTCAAATATTTCATGCTCATGTTTAATTCTAATCTGGTTGCAAGTTTATTTTACAATGGGGGTTTTGAGGATAGGGGAATTTTTGGGTTATATCTAATCAAGATGAGATTTTTCACAATTCTTGTCATACCTTTTGTGGCTGAGTTGTTTTTTCTTTGTTGTTGTTTACAGTATGGCTGTAAAGGCAGTTTAATTGGTGCAAATTGAAATTTTTTACAACCAGTGGTCATTGCCACTACAACACACTGAAATAATCAGTGCAAATTATTGACATTAATTTGTCCCATCATACCCTGTAGCAGTAAAGAACAAATTTGATGTCAATAGGACATTCTACAGGATTTTTTACATTACTCCCTATGACAGTTAATCCTTCCCAGTGCTTACCAGCTGCTATAAGAATGTTCAGCCCTCCCAGTCAGCTTATGAACTCCTTTAGAACAATTCAACCCCTACCATGTTTAAAAGCTGCTTTAGGACAATTCAACCCTCACCGTGTTTAAGAGCTGCTTTAGGACAATTCAATCCTCATTGTGTTTAAAAGCTGCGTTACGACAATTCAACACTCACCATGTTTAAAAGCTGCTTTAGGACAGTTCAACCCTCACCGTGTTTAAAAGCTGCATTAGGGCAGTTCAACCCCACTGTGTTTAAAAGCTGCTTTAGGACAATTCAACCCTCAACGTGACTGTTTAAAAGCTGCTTTAGGACAATTCAACCCTCACTGTGTTTAAAAGCTGCTTTAGAACAATTCAACCCTCACTGTGTTTAAAAGCTGCTTTAGGACAATTCAATCCTCATTGTGTTTAAAAGCTGCTTTAAGACAATTCAATCCTCATTGTGTTTAAAAGCTGCTTTAGGACAATTCAACCCTCAGTGTGTTTAAAAGCTGCTTTAAGACAATTCAACCCTCACTGTGTTTAAAAGCTGCTTTAGGACAATTCAACCCTCACTGTGTTTAAAAGCTGCTTTAGGACAATTCAACCCTCACTGTGTTTAAAAGCTGCTTTAGGACAATTCAACCCTCACTGTGCTTACTTAAACTGATTGATGACAGTTCAGCCTTTCCAGTGCTTATCAATTGCTTTACAGCATTCTGATGTAATGTGCTTAGCTCACTAATACCCATGCATTGTTTTTCTTTCCTTTATTCCAAAAATTCTAAGTTGAGCTTGTGGTGTGCAAATTTTCACAATTCCATGGGCCCCAGACTGTACTTCAGAAATGTTAAGAAATTCCCTTTTGCTCCCTGCTTTGGAACTAATTGATAATTTTTAAATTCAATAGTATATTTCGTGAATACTGTGAAACAAAAACTTTCAGTACCAGACTGAGCTTTAATGATCAGGATGTTAATGATGTCTTTGAGAATGCATCAAATGGCATAGTGACCAGAAATAATACAGTGTATGTTTCATTACATGGTGCTATTTGAGTGAGTGTTCTTACAAAGACCAAGTATTACCATTTCAAATATACATGGAACAGCTGGATTAGCCCTATTAATATAGTTTGTATTGATCGAGTGCGTCATCATAAAACATGGACTGTGCATAAGGCAGTTGTCATGTTCTGATAACTTCAGGCTAAATGCTTGAAATGAAATTGTTTTGCATAATTTGAATGCATTATAAATGTCTAAGTGTGACTTTAGTCAACTTGCTATGCTAACATGACAAGTTAGAAAATTCTACAGTGTTAAAATATAATTTCCCTGGTGTCTGCAATTACAAAATCATAAATTAGCAATATTTAAAACTCTGTATTCTAATTTCATCCACCAAAATAATAACTATGTGGCATGTTAGCATTTATTTAGAAGTACAAACAAAACCTTTTCAGGCAAAGACTAGTTGTCCTAAAAAAATGTTAACATGCAAGACTATACAGTATGAGAGGAAGTCACAGATTTAACAATTTAATATACATTTTTTCAAAAATGAAAAAAGCCAATTAAACTTGTAACATCATTCATCTCAGATTAGGCTACAAAAATCAGACTATGATTAGGAAATAACACATTTCAGCATGATTTTTAATTGAAATAGGTGAATGTTAGCCATATTTAATTCCCTTTTTAGCGATAAGCATATCTGAAGTTGTAGTAACATTGTTTTCTATTACATCTGTAACAGGACGCTACAATAGAGTCGGTTTAGTTAGGATTATACTTCTTAAGAAGTAAGTAAGCAGTCATGGTGTCCATTGAGCATGTCTTCAACAGGGTACAAGTTCCTTGGAGACTGTACAGTTATTTCCTACCTCGTATGATGCACCTGCAGATCAGGGTCTGTGTTGTTTTTTGTTTGGATTTAACTCCAGACTGACTGCATAGAACCAGATCTATTGGCGTATTAAGAGATAGGTCAATGAAGTTTGCAGACGGATCCAACTTATATGGTTCATTAGGAGCATAAACTAAATGGAAAGTTGTGTCTCAAAATGTCAGAAGTCTTGTTAAGGAGTTGGAAAATCTGTTGGTGGAGGGGGGAATTGTAAACAAGCTATATTTCATCTGTTGTAGTAATTCTTGTCTGCCACCTGTTCCAAACATTTTGCAACCTCTCAAAAATCGGGATTTGTCATATAGGAAAATGTTTTTTGTTGTTTTTGTTGTTTTTTGTTTGTTTTTCAATATTCTGCATTCAGCTGAAGTAAGATTCAAAAATTCCTCCATCTTAAAGGATGTTCACTATCTGAGGTTTCTTTTAAATTCTGCACCTGATTGCAATCCCGGTTTATTAGCATTGCCGTTTGCCTGCAAGGCTTGGAATTAATTCTACTAAATTTTTCACAAAAGTTCATATTTAAAATGCACATGAGCGCATCATTGCTAATAATTAAAATTGTTGGAAAGCAGTCATTAATGCATTTTTGTAGAATTTAGCATTTTCATAAGTGCTAATAAATTGAAAGCAGTTTTTCAAGTGCAATTTTTTTTTTTCTTTCATCACAGATGTTTTACACACACATCAGCATGTGACAGTACCGTACTTTGACCAGATGCTGCTTGTATTTGACATAAGAGTGTTTTAGTTACTTCCGCACAGTGATATTGGCTGTATTGATTTTGACATACAGTGGTTTCATTACTTTTGCACAATGACTTTGGCTGTATTAATTTTATAGTTTACAAATTGCATATCTATGGCTGTAAATGTTTGTTTTTCATCTTCCAAGTCAGCCATGATGAAATTTTTAATTTATTTGTACAACTACATAGCAAGTTTTGAAACTTTCTTCAACTAAAGAGTTGCATGAACTTTAATATTTTGTCATGTTTTAAAAGCAGAAATTTCATAATGCCATTATTTCATTACATTTTAATTGCACAAAAAGGTCAGATTTTGGATTTATGTAAATTTACTTGTATTCATCTATCTCATTGGATACATGTAACTGGCATCCAGTAAGCAATACACTCTGTGTGTGTGTGTGTGTGTGTGTGTGTGTGTGACACCAATACAGCACTCTCTCATTATAATGCATTCATTGACATGGTTTGTGTTATAAGATAGTTAGGTCATGGATCCCATTTCATTATAAGGCAGTTTACTCTAGCTGCCATAAACAGTGTTATAATTTATCATATACTTCATTGTAAGGCACTTTCACTGTAAGGTGGTATACTCTATAGCTGCCAAAAACAGCATTATAATGTATAATGTACTTCATTATAAAGCATTCTCACTTTAAGATGGTATAATCTGTAAGTGCCATAAACAGAGCTGTAATGTTTCAAGTACCTCATTATAGAATGAAGTATATTCTATGGTTACCATAAACAGTGGTATAATATATTGTGTACTTCATTTTAAGTAAGTCTCACTGTATGGTGGAATACTAAATAGCTACTATTAACAGTGTTATAATGCATCATATGCTCCATTATAACACATTCTCAGTATAAGGTGCTATACTCCATGACTCCCATGGATGGAATTATAATGAGGGAGTAATGTATATGGAAAATATTTTCATGAAAATACGATTGGTTAGCTTCTTACATTTACTTAATGCATACATGCATAGTGTCACATCAAAAACAAGTATAAATATGTTTCTGCATTTATTAATTATTCTTCTTTGTGGTATTGTAATGGAAATCCTAAATAATTGATGATGTACTATGTTTGAAGAGGATGGTGAATTTTTTTAAATACAGATCTGTGTATATTTTGATAGATTTACATAAAGTTTTCATGACATCTTTTACTTTCATAGTTACCACCCTTGAAATCATTGTAATTCATATTAGAGGTCATACAAAATGCATGTGCAGAAGACATTTGTATGAAAAATTTTTAAGCTCTAAAATGTCTTGAAGTCAAGAAAGAGTCACATAATTCTCATTAGAATGTGATTCACTGCATATGTGAAGTGTGTTAAAGTTTATAGGATATCATATTTATTATTACTTCCTTAATCCAGTCCCTGGTTATAGTAATAAAGCCCATTTTAAAAAAACCTCAGTATAACACAGTATCTAATATAACATGGGTTAAGGTCAACAATCCCATTATAAAACAACTCAGTATAACATGGTACCTGGTACAACACAGGCATGGTCATGGATCTCATTATAAAACAACCAAATATAACAAGGTACCTGATATAACACAGCATGGTGATGTATCTCATTATAAGCACCAGAGTGTAATATTGTACATGATATAACATGGATATGGTCATATATCCCATTATAAAGCACCTCAGTAAAACTCACACAAATTGTAAAGCATTTCTGTATATCACGGTCCTTGACATCATATGAGTAGAGCTGAAACAAATACCAAATTTTCCTAAACAACTATTCATAGAATATATTTGAATAGGATTTTTGAATCTTCATAAATACTATTAAAGATAACAAATCCATCCTATTTCCTTTGTCCGCTTGGTATGTATTGAAAGCTGCCACTCCCAACCAAGTCGCATTGAAAATGCTGTGAACTAAGTCATCTAAATCTGGTTCAGTGATGTTATAGGGGTCTTGACAGACACATTTTTGAGGATTCTAGCAAAAAATCATGTGTATGCAACTATTATTTTCCGTATTTATCTATAAAACTCAGTACAAGCAAAAATGTTCATTCTGCACTTTGGCCAGTTTTATTGCTAAAGTTTGATGCAGGTATTTGAACATGTCTTACTAGTATATACCTGCTGTGTCTGACAGGACTGGCTTTTTGGCTATTAAATGCTAAAATCGGACACTCCAGTTTACTGCTATGCCATAAGAAACAAGATTTTAGTCTTGATAAATAATTGTTTTAATTGAAACCATTGATACTGATATCATCTCATTCTTAATTTACATATATATATATATATATATATATATATATATATATATATATATATATATATATATATATATGCAAAAGGTGTGCGATGGTTTTGTGACTTCTGTAAACAGTGTAATGTAACCTCTTTCCAGGACAGTTACCATGGAACTAGTTTCCTACCTCAGCAAAGTTTGGGTGTAAACCATTCAGTTCTATGAATAAAGAGGGGTTCCCAACAAAACAGTTCATGATTTTTAAAAAATATATATATGAAAGAAAAAGTGAAATAATATCTTCCCTGCACAAATTGGAGTGTAGGTTGATACCTATGACCTTTTGCAAATGCACAGCAAAAACTGACTCTAGCAAGCTTAGTGCAACAACAAATTTTCAACCCCTGCAATTTAAATGATTCTATTTAAGAGTCATGACAACTGGCACATGTACAACTTAGTGGTATGAAGCTGACATCCGCATTACTTACTCTCAAGAAAATAATGATTGGTGTCCATTATTAAACATATTTGTAATTCCAAAGTAATGACTTCAAAACATGAATAACAGACCCAATGTAGAACTATATCGGAATAAACTTCACAAGGTTATATGTTAGTTGGGATACGATTGGTAATAATTTGCGGGATTGACTATAAGTGTACCTGCCTGAACGAATGTTGAACACCAGTTGACAGATTTTATTTTGAACTCTGGTTGACTGATATATAAAGGCTTTTGTTGACCTTGATATGGCCTCTATCCTATGCCATGTTCTTCATCAACTTAACCATCTTTTGCGTTATCTTTTCAAGAGTATCATGAATAGAAACGGCAATGTTGCAAGCAATGTGACTATGCAGAATTTCACGTTATGATTTCCTTGTGAGACAGAATTTGAATTTCAGGTCATTCAACAGGTTTTAAGTTGTTCCTTTCCAAAACAAATTTCAATATATTACATAATTTACATTGAGCTGAGTGAGGGCGGGGGATTGGGGTTGGGGGGTACAAATGCTGTCAAACTTGCGTAAACAAATGAATACTCGAGTAACTCTCAAATATTCACAAAAATTATTCAGATTTAAATATTGGATATTTGTTTCAGTTCTAGACACAGGTATTGGTTATGGATCCCATTACAGATGCTTGAATTCCAGCAAATATTGACAAAAACTCGTATCAGGGGAGGTAAATTAGATTGACAATGAAAGCTGACTTTGGTAGTTTCAGAGAGTGCTCATAATTGACAATTGTGTCTTTCCTCGAGTCACAATCGATCTATAGAGACTCTAATGATACTCACGTTTTTGGGGTTTTTTTTACTGTCACCGGAAAAGAATTTTGTATATTAGATAATCAGTATAGAAGCCATGACTCGGTAATATACAAACGTAATTGCATATTACTAATTGGTACTATTTAATAATAAAATCAGAAAATTGAATGATCCTTTTTGAATTCTTTTACATATACAATTTTTTGTGTAACATTTAATTTTTCTCTCCCTCTTTTCGATCAGGCGCTTGCTTTCTTCATGTGTGTGCTTTGTATATGAAAATGAATATCCGTCCTTCACGCCCAATATCTCAGAAGGAAAATGACATCACTTCTTTTTGTGGGCTTTAAAATTCAGGACAGACTTTTACAATTACTGAGTGGTTTTGACATTTTTCTCATGTGTCATCATTTTATGGGAGTCGTGGTAGTTCAGTTCATTCAGTGTCAGACTCATAATCAAAGGTGCCGGACCCATCCTGGCCACCAATGTCCTTCGTGTGCCTTTTGGGAGACTTACAGGAGGGTGCACTAGGCCTATTCTATATCCTTTAGCCCTGGGGGTAGGGTGCATCGGGCCTGTTCTACATCCTTGAACCGTACTGGGTCCTGCATTCGGGTACATCGAGCTTATTCTGAATTCATGAGCCCGCAGACGGTAGTGTAAAAGGTTGCATCGGGTCTGTTCTACGTCCTAGAACCCGTAAGGGTACTGCAAGAGGGTGTATCAGGTCTATTCTATACCCCTTAGCCCAGGGGCTACTGCAGGAGGATGCCTCAGGTCTATTCTACGTCCTAAAACCCTTAATGTTATTGCACGAGGGTGTATCAGGTCTATTCTGTAACCCTTAGCCCGCAGGGAGTACTGAAGGAGAGTGTTTTGGGCCTATTCTACAACTTCGGCGTTTCAAAGAAAACATTTATTTTAGAACTAAAACCATTAACATTTAAATTATCATTAATTTCATATAGAGTAGATAACTTACTCGAATTTGTAAAACGTAGATTATTTGGGTCACGTGCACTGACCTTCCCTGCGACTACAGTGCATATTTATAGCCCACCTTGATACAGCCCCGGCCGGCGCGCGCGCGCGCGCACACACACACACACACACACACAGTTTGGAAGGTTGAGATACATTTGAGCAGATTATTTACGATGCAGCCCTGAAGTCAGAAAAGATGAACAAAAGAAAAGTCTAGATAACAGTCATCGATGTTAATTGGGTTAATTGAATTTATTTTCTCTCTTTATAAAGATCAATACATGTATATAAAATAATCAATAGCCCTATGTACAACCTAAAAATCGGGGATAAAATAACCAACAAGCCCTGCACAAAGGTAAGATTCGGGTGTAAAATAATCAATAACCCCCTGCACAATCGTAAAAGTCGAGGATAAAATAACAACTAGCCCGCTGTACAAAGGTATATAATGATCATTAGCCCTTGCACAACCGTAAAACTCTGGTAAGAAATAAACTTTTTCCAGTTAAAATTTTAAACAAACTTATTCAAACAGCAGTAACATGTTTAAATATGTATTTTTTAAAATTAAGTTAACAATATACATGTATTTTCCTTTCAACAACAAATGATAAATATACTAGTTCCTAAATTAGAATATTTGTACGTACAGCGTCTTCTCGAAACGATGTGGAATCTGACAAAATATTCCTAAAAATATGAAGAATGCAAGAAAAAAAAAGTTTGCACAGACCGTGGTATATATTGATATACTTTCTATCTTTAAGTACAAGTATATATTTTAACTTAATACTGAAAATATTAAGCTTTGATACAAATTTTCCTTGCAAAAACTATCAGAGCTTACTGTGTGACTCACAACAGGATGTAAACTAATATGCCTGGAACATTCGCTTATTACAGAATATAAACTAGTCCGATAACCCCCAATGTGTGTTGATACTGATGGACGATACGCAGGTATGATGTCACCTGTTTAATAAAATTTGCAACTTTGCTGCTTGTTCTTTCCGGAAAACACCTGCGTACACTTTAGACAAATCCCGGTATTTGGTTATAGCTCAATGTAGCGCGAAATTAAAAATGGCCATATGACAGAGGGTTATGCTATACCTCGTAGATTTACTAGTCGCGAAACATAGGATTTGATCCGGAAATGTTATGTGCATATCGCTAAAAAGAACCCTTCTGCCGACGGTAGCTCATACCGTTAAGTGTATAAAATGTACACCGATGTGTGCAGACAAGATTTTCTGCAGATTTGTGCATGTTTTAATGAATTAGAGCAGCAGAGAGTGTGGACAGACCACTTGGTTGAATTGTCTTTGTTTGAGAAATAAAGGTTCCTACAAAAGCTGAAAATACAAGATCAATAACGTCAAACCGAAGTCTCTAACCGACCGAGATTTCTCTAATTGGGTTAGCTCATTTTGTTACTTTATCGCTGACTTTTTGTTTACATTTTTTTATGCGTATTTGTTTACGTACCCGGACACTCACTGTTGGTCGTCACCCTCTCTGCTGCTATAGTGTCAACCAAAAATTTTTATCAAGACCTATACGATACCTCGACCTAGGATCATGTAAATTTATTGTGATAAATCCGTGTGGGATAGCTTGTGCTTTTAAAAAAAATGTTTTTGAATTTAATCATGTCCATATTCCCTGAACACCAAATCTGATGAATATTTCAGAGAGTATGTGTATCGACTCCATTAAACACAACTAAAATATTGCAGTTGTCTCTGATCACTTTAGGTATTTGTGTATATCGCTGAGTAACATAAATCACGTCAGTATTTTTGTGTCTGCCTCGAGAAAATATCCGAGCTGGATTTGATTGTTTGTTCAGCATCACATCATCGTATGCTACGAGATTATTAATAAATCCATCGAGGTCATCTACAGATGGGGCTTCATTAATATCGGTGATAAAATCAATAATATCATTATCATCCTCGTCCAACAATTTTGCGTTTTCATTAAAATCTTTAAGTACTTCATAACATCTCTGATCATCTACAGATGGTGCTACCAAGTATAACCTATCCCACTTGAGCCACCTCATTATCAGATTAAGTAATAATTTGTGTTTTACCAGACCCAGATGGACCTATTGTTGTTGTTGTTGTGGGGCTTAACGCCATTTTTCAGCACACGATAGGCTATACATGGCGGCCAGTATTAATGGTGGAGGAAGAAACCGGGAAATCCCGGAAAGAACCACCGACCCACGAGAAGCTACTGGCAAGCTTTCTCACATATCCACATTCGCCGAATCCTAGACTCGAACCCACGCAGACAGAGGTGAGATGGCAGTGATCCGTAACGGAGAGCGCTTTAGACTACTCGGCCACTCGGGGCCCCCCAAATGGACCTATGATAATTGCCCTGATAGAATTTGGTAGTGCTGGATGAAGCTTGACTGGCTCCTGCTTTTGTGTCGCTGAAAAGTCAATTATATCTATGTAGTACAAATATAATAAATAATATGAATTAATATTGTGTTTGATGCAGAGCATCCACCCCCACTAGTAGATTAACAACAATAATAACAAAAAATAAAAAGCATGCACTTACAGGCAAGTGTGTGAAATGTGGTACAAGCAAATAGAGATTTATTTCGTTTCGTACGAAGACAGGTGGTGATATTGCTGCTTCACTGGGAAAATTACCAGGAACTCCATGGGCCAAATATCCTGGTGAAAAACATCTTCCTGGATATAATTATTGTGGTCCTGGAACCCGACTTGACGAACGAGATCAACCAAGACCTGGAGAGTATCCAATAAATGTGATTGATCAAGTGTGTCACGTTCATGATTTTGCGCATAAAAATAAAGATTTACAACAACGACATATTGCAGATGTGAAGTTGATTCACTCGTTAAATTCCATAAAAAAAATAAATCTCTCAGAGAAAAACTTGCTAGCTTTCTAGTAAAATCTGCAATGAAAGGTAAACTAGTCCTAGGGACTGGTAATTAATCAACTAATTATTATCATAATAATGGAATCGGTTTATTATAATCCAAGGGGATATTGGAGAGGTAGAGCAGCGATTAGTAAACTTGCTGATGCAGCAGGTGTCTCACGTTCTGTTGCTGCAAACTGGTTAGCACGACAGGCAGTATGGCAAATTTATCTACCACCACCTAAAAAAATTCAGTACGCACATTTTGATGTCAGCGCTCTCAATGAAGTTCATCAAGCAGATATTTTGTTTTTACCTCATGATACTATTAAAACACGTAGCCGTCAATCACACATAAATACGCGTTAACTGTCGTTGGCGTTGCAAGTAGATATAAAAGAAGCAGAACCATTATCAACAAAAACAGCATCTGAAGTTGTATCTGCTTTTGAACGAATTTATCAACGAGGACCCTTGCGATGGCCACAACTACTACAGGTTGATCCTGGCAAAGAATTTCTTGGTGCAGTATCATCTTTGATGAAAAAACATAATGTTAAAATCAGACGAGGTCACACTGCAATTCATCACGATCAGGCAATCGTTGAACGATTTAATCGAACACTTGCTGAGCGGTTATTTGGATATCAATATGCAAAGGAAATGTCCACATATAAAAGATCTCGTGAATGGGTTGCAAGATTACCAAGTGTGATGGCTGCGTTAAATAATGAAATTACTCGTGCAACTTCTATGAAGCCTAACAATGCGATCACAAAGAAACATATACCAATACAACGACATGACTCTTCCTCTCAACCAGTACCATGTAATGTGACTGTCAGATACTTATATGAACCTGGTGAACTTGAAGGGGGTAAAAAAGAGCAACTGATCCTATTTTGAGTGTGACAACACATACAATTTCCAGCGTGGTAAGATCCACCTGTAGACCTGCAATCTACAGACTAGATTCAACTGCTCCTCAACGTGGATTTGTACATGAACAATTACAAGTAATTCCTGAAGACATACAGTTACCACCACTTTCACTTCTATAAACTGGCACCCCTACGTCGATTGCACTCAGCACAGGTTAGCATCACATTGTCACGTGTGTGACCAAGACTACTATTAATTCTATCTACGGTAAACTGTCTTGGATTATTGTTCGAATACTGCCACAACATATTACAGTTACAACTTGCACAATGATTCTGTTGTTGTTTTAGTGTCATAATAAATCCAGCGTCAAGATCAAAGTCTCGTTTATTTTTATTTTTTTGTCACATTGTTTTTAACGAAATAATTGATTCTTGACAACTTCGTCCTTGACATCGTCAACGACTACATTATCATTGTCTATGATAACCATCCGCAGCTGAGATATTCCTCTGACTCGAGACACTGCGAGATAAACTAAATTTGACCATTCGATCCGATCATCAATAATCCAAATATTTATATCCGAGATAGTTAATCCTTGTGACGAATGAATCGTAATAGCGTATCCTAGTGTCCATGGAGTTTTATCCCTGACTCCGTCAGGTGTTAACGCGCTCTCAACAGCACTGACAGGAACTAAAACAATATCATTTAATACAAGATCTTGTTTATCACCGCAACCTGGAATCTCAGCTTCAATATTCTGTCGTCGAGTATCTGCTGGGCGATAACATAATGGTACAGGTAGATTTGAAAATTTTTCTTTATGTAACAGAAATAATTGTTGTTGCAGTGTATCACGAACTATCTTTCTACTTGCAACTATTAAATCAACAGGTCTCCATAAATTCCACAAATCACTCATCGTCGTTCCTGGAATTACTTCACGCATTATTTCACACTGTATTTTATCTGGCTGCAGTCTGAATAACCTTTTAAACTCTTTCAGTGATTCATCAATAGCTCTATGATCATCAATTATTTCTTCGTAATAATCTACAAATGTTTTTAACCATTCGTGTGTAGACTATCCAACAAAAGGTGGCGGTTGATCGTGATCACCACACATTATCACAGCAGTATTCTTTGTCAATAACCAGTCAAGAAATATTTTTAATACTTCGAACGATACCGTGCATACTTCATCCCAGATAATAATTTTAGGAATGCATTTTTCACCCATCCGTGATGGAGTCCATGCGTCTCCGCACCATCTAAAGAAACTATGATAAGTTTGAGATTTTACTCGTCATTCGTTCAATTCTCTGGCGAGTCTATGTGTTGGTCTCAAAACAACCATATCAAAATTCCGGAATAATTCAATCGCACGCGTTGTTTTACCAGAACCACCACACCCATTAAGATAAACAGTCTTATGTCTGGCCACAGGATCATATACCGATGGCAACATCGAAGATTTTATTACTTGATTATTATTCTTGTAATATGTCCCCTTAATTTCAACGGCGGCAGATTCAGAATAACTAAATATGTTTTCGTGTTTTATTCTCCATTCGCCCCATGATACATCAGCGCCGATATGTAATTGTTCTAGAAAATCCAAATACTTTTTATTTATATAAAATGAATCAGTGGCGACTCTAACTGTGGTATCACTAAATTTGTTTATCATTGATAATAAATTTATTGAAACGTACGCGAGCATCGAAGCTCTTAAATGAGTAAACTGAGGTGACTCACCATCAATATAACTCACAACTGTACCTAATTTAGTTCCGTTAGATAAATAAACATCTTTTCGGTTTGTAAATGTACCTCTCTCCGTTGTATCAGTAATTATAAAATCGAGTTCTGCATCGTCCATGATTAATCTTGTACACTTTCGTTTATGATCACACGCACCACCCTGAGTAAACTTACCGATTATTTTCCTGCCGAGATCTTTTGCAAGTTTCTTATTATTTTCTTTTCTGTATTTAGATACATTATTAATAAGTTCAGTAATTTCATCCTCGTCAAGATTAGGAAATTCTTTCCTGATATCTTTTTCTGCATCAAACTTATCTGGTTCTGGCTACCAAACTTGTTTCTGCGGACGATACGATATTATGGCTTTACTTATAACCAACGAGATTAATACTTTTACATCAAGCATGTATCGTAATAAAACTATTGCAGCCCAATGTTTTTCTGAAAAATGTCTTCCAAATCAAACATAAACAATCGGATGGAGATTTTGTGCAAACTCGAATGACTCTATACAAGCAAATCCAGTCAGGTCAAAATTTGGCAAAGGTCCGTTTATTGCAACCCTGGTCATCTCTTTTGTTAGATGTTCAAATCTCTTAAAGTATTCAGAACACTCTCCGTATCCAAGAAAACTTTCAGGATAACATGCTTCCATATCAACTGAGATAACGTCGCTATAATCGTATTTAGTATTTCACAATCCGCCGTGTCCATATTCGATGCAACTACATTGGATATCAACAAGAAATTCCGATCTTGTCGGTGACCATGAATTTTTCTCCTGAGCAAAATGAGCAGCAACTGATGGAACGGTAAAATAGTTATTCAGTAATTGTTCGATAACATCATTATCGTTCGCATATTTCAACGTAAGATTTTTCATTTCGTCGTGGAGAAATTCTGCACGATAGATTTCTCCGCTAGGCCGTACAAACTGACCATAATTTCCGTCATCGGAACTCTGAAATAACCACACGGACACAGAGTCATTCTTACTGATATTTCTGATAAAATCAAATATATGATCATCATAAAATTTAACTGTTCTGTCTCGTGGAAATATTGTTACGGCCGATATCCATGCGTGTCAGTTATGATCAATAATTTTTATCGGAGCTCCTCTTGATTCACATTTCAATTTATACAAAAATCTCTCCGGTTAATGTCTTCATTGTTATTGGAAATTTTAACTTCTTTCCCAGCTCAGCAACGTCTTTGATAGACGCTCCGGTATCTTTAACTGTTTCTGCCCACTCGTTTATTTTTTATGTCTTAGATCCGTTAAACCGTTTCCACGTATCGCGTTTTGAAGTGTTCTGTAACTCGCTCAGCTACACAATTTAAGCGAGAGAATTTCATCGGTTTGAGATCAGTAACGCTAGGTTTATCATTTAGCGGATATATCGCATAAACAACTGCAGTCACAAGATACCCTCGTTCATAATACGGTTTGTCAATACTAGTCAATATTCCTGGTTTGGAATTTTTATTCAACCTGACGATGCTACTTCCAACATGTACACGGACAGGGTCACGTTTGGCACGGATAATCCAAGTGTCGTCGTCTGTCTGCACAATACATTTTATTAGCATAAAATATCTTTGATTGTCGAGATAGTTAATAATTCTTCCTGAGCGTCATTGTAGCACCGACAACATGTTTGATTCTGAATGTTGACCACACATGACCCGCGTCATCATCGCGAAATTCCTTCTTGGCTTCACGGGTACGATCAGTTATATCCTTATTTGTTAAAGCAAGATCTTGCATCGAAAAACTAAAACTCTTCCATAGTACAATTAAGACAAATATATATTTAAATTGAACTTTAATTATATATATAATGATTCAAGCAAACAACAAATGCAGGTGGCTGATGATTTGTAACAAAGCATGCGTAAATGAATTCTGTGGATATCATATGCAAAGCATTCGGAAATGGTATAAAGGACCAAAACCTTGTTTACGGCGTGGTGTTGGGGTCAGAGGAGAAACTCAGTTGTGTGTGCAGTGTGGTGGTAAAAAATACAGAGAGCTAAAACGATATTATGATTTAAAAAAAAAAATAGCGCCGATGGAGTCGAATCTCCCATAAAAATCGCCGAAGATTATCTCACCAGATTTTCAAAATAATGATTTAGACAAATAGTATCATTATATAAATGGAGCAAAATAAATTTGTAACACATCCTATCATTACAAATTATGAGGCATCTCGTGATGGTGTAATCACGCACTGTCGATTGAAAAAAAAAACAGTCGGGAATGTCAATAATAATGGTTTCAGATTCCGTGCTGGGAATAAAAATTATTACTCACATAAATTCATCTACGAATTTTATTATGGAATAATCAAAGATGGACTTGTGATTGATCATATTAATTCAAATCCAAAGGACAACTCTTTAAGTAACTTACAAGCTATTACACAGAGTCAGAATGCAAATTGGGAAATACTGGCGGCCCACGATACGTAAAGGTTGTTATATCCACAAACGTAGAGACAGGCGAAGAAATAATATTTATTCGATATATGCAGCTGGCAAATATTTTGATATTCAACGTACTTCAGTACAACGGGTCGCAAATAATATATATAGATCAGCACTTTCAAAGAAATTCGAACAGCGAATTATATTTAAATATCAGACACATAAAGAGAGAGAGATAACTCCGTCAAGCAAAGCTCTCTCTGATAGAGTAATTAAGCAGCTGTTCCGGCTGTTACTGCGTAATATTACATAACCGCGATTATTTTTTTGTGTGTTTTATGCTCAGTAATTTAATTGTCTGTAGTCAGTGGATCAGTATAATTTGTAACAGAAAAGGATATTTACACCTTTTTGACTCTCGTGATAAATTCAGATCGTTTATATATATATATATATATATATATATATATATATATATATATATATATATATATATATATATATATATATATATATATATATATATATATACAATCTAGGTAGGTTATTTTTATATGAACATTATCTTGCGTGAATTCCAGGTAAGTTACTTTTAGACCTTTAATATAATACACCTGTATGTAAATTCAATACGCCGCTCAGTAGGTCACATGCCATCTGTTTACAAACGACATCCGGCAGATTTATTTTAGATCCACACTACGGTTTATTTAGCGTAATAATTTCTGAAACGTGTGTGAATTTATTTTAGATTCACACTGCAGTTTATTCAGTAACTTCTGAAACGTGTGTGAGATCCACGCTGCAGTTTGCAATAAATGTGATTTTATTCAGTAGTATACTGATCGTACGTAAGTTGCCTGCTTATCCAGTATAGGTAACTTCATAATAATTTTTGAAACATATATCTTTAAGGAGATCTGGTGGCGCAGTGCTAGAACGTTGGATTCTCATACTCAAGGTATAGAGTTCTATCCCGTTATTGACACATTGTCGATGGTGGCGGTACGATGCCAATTTTTCATAATAGTTGGGGTCCGCGACCCATTTGCTGGAACTTCAACAGAAACGAGTACACTCTCCCACCATGTCACCACGTGGTGGATGCACTTTTGCATTCCCCGGCGTTGATTATGGGGGAGTGTGCAGAAATCTGTTGAACGTAGAGAAGGCCCCGTTTGTGTGTGTGTTGTCCTTATAGCTAAGATTATAGTTAAAATTATGTGTTGTGCAGTCCTTAGAGCCAAGTTAGTTTAGTTTATTTGTGTGTGCCGTCCAATAGAATTAAGTTAGTTAAGATTGTGCCGTACTTTATGTGCTGTAAATATGCTTGATGCTGTAAATATGCTACTATAGTTAAGATTATATGTTTTTCCTGTCCTTTATATGCTGTAAATATGCTTCATATGATATAATACTGTAAATACATTCCTCATTGAGGAATACAAATATTTTTTTATTTTAAATAAATATTTATTATATAACGAATCCTGAAAATATTAATGCTATTATTTCTGCGATTGAAAAATTACAACATGACGGGATAAAAATATCTGATGAACTTAATCCTCACAAATTTATGTGTGATTTTGAATCATTACAACAACGAAAATTTGAGAATAAATATACATTACCAGCCGATTACAGATTCATAAAGTTCAACAAGCAACGTTACTGTCACAGAATAAGGCGAGAAATAATTTGGTTTTGCCTTAGATCTATTTTTTACCATTATTCGTTGTGCATGCGTACAACGTTACCTGGGGTGAATAATTGTTTCTCCAGGTAAGCGACTGTACAAGCATGTATCTCGTCGGAATCTACATGCGACGAGAATCACGAAAAGCATGAGTATTTTACCCTGACTATTATTCACTCTCCTATGGATTTAAGCTTGATTCTATTTCAAACTGACACATTGGTCATTTGGATCTTGTCGAGGAGTGTACGTTCTCCATTTTTGTCTACAGCCATAGGGGTAAGTGTTACATTTTTATTTGATATGTGAAGCATATTCAGTTTTAATGTCGTAGTGTGAAATGTTGTCTTTACCACTACGCAAATTTGAAACGAATTTTTGAATTGTTACAAGTTCCTATTAAGCCTTTAAGTTAGTAGCATGTATTTATAGATTGTAATTATGTACCTTTTATTATGACCAGTTTGGTTTTATTATTGTAGCTGTGTATGTGGATGCATAGCGGTGGAGCTGTGTATGTGGATGCATAGCGGTGGAGCTGTGTATGTGGATGCATAGCGGTGGAGCTGTGTATGTGGATGCATAGCGGTGGAGCTGTGTATGTGGATGCATAGCGGTGGAGCTGTGTATGTGGATGCATAGCGGTGGAGCTGTGTATGTCGATGCATAGCGGTGGAGCTGTGTAGCTGTGCGTATGTGTATGCAGATAACATCAGATTGACGGTCTGGCTGTCTGTATGTCTGTATGGGGTGGAATCAAGTCCATACAAGGAAGAACTGCATGATGTATAAACTTGTGCGCATGGTGGATCCCTGAAGGGTGGATGGGGCCAAAACAAGTGAGCCGACCCAGGAATTCCGGAGAACTGTGTGGTTTTGGCAAATGGACTCATAAACCAAGTCAAATGGTTTCGGATGCAAGTTTTTACAAATAGTTATCGTATGACCGAGTCACGAGTCACTGTTTGGTGCAATCGTTGTATTGTTTAACATTGAAAGTATTTGTTTCAATTGATGATGTTTTAATTGAATACAATTGAGTTATGTTATCATCACATGAGATTATTTGAGTCTCGTTTACATTCCATGAGATTATGTGAATCTCAGTTTCATTTACATTACATGAGATTATGTGAATCTCAATCTCGGTTACAGTACGTGAGATTATGTGACTCTCACTTTCATTTTGAATATTTGCATTTCACTTTCATTATGTTTTTCATTTGGGAATGTGTTAGTAATTGAATGAGTCATGTGTTTGGAGCGTGAAAGAATCACTATATATACATTTCTTTATCAATTCATTTCATAAACCTACATCATTCATCACATTGTGTTTGTGTTGTTCATTTAGTCCAAGAAGAAAAGCCCACTCGGTTTCAATTCTGTTACAGTTACAATCCTTAGCAAGTTACAGATACACAGGTGATTTGCCCCCTCGCACACTCAGTCGAAAAGATTAAGTCAGAATTACCTCACGAATACGAAACAAAAAGAATTGTGAATGCTCGTATAAGACACTTGAAAGAGATTATATCTCCTTGCAATGTCAGTGATGATTGTGAAAGCGATGTCACCAGTGACTATAGTGATGACGAAACTACCCCTGTCATCGTGACTGTGGTACCAGCTAAACAAGAGGGATAATTCATTTCTGACTAAGGTAAAAAATATTTATTTTTATTCAGAATCAGATTTATTTTTCATTCTGATATTTATTCAAAATCAGATAATAATAATATTTATTTTTGATTCTGATATTTATTTTTTATTCTGATAATAATATTTATATTTTATTCTGATAATAATATTTATATTTTATTCTGATAATATTTATATTTTATTCTGATAATAATATTTATTTTTTATTCTGATAATATTACTCAGAATCAATTTACTCAGAATCAGATAATAATATTTATTTTTTATTTCTGATAATAATATTTATTTTTATTCTGATAATTTATTAACATTTTTTTTTTTTGTTCTACGATCTCACATACAGATTTATATACAATGATTCATTTCTCAAATCCTAAAGGTGTCCCGTCTGGTCAGTAAGTTTGAAATGTATTCTAGATAACAGTGGATTATGTACACGAAGATAAACATGATTAATTTGTTCTTATACAATCAAATATCCTGATGGAACTTGCGGTGTAAATGTGTATAAAATGTATCCTTGCTGGGCCTGACTGGATTTTTCAAGATCTACTTGATAGCTGCCATCAATGACGTCAGTCACCAAATTGACTGCGATCGTTGATGTAATATTGACAATACCAGGTGAAATATGGCGGAATCCACCGTAGGAATCATTGTTGTGTTTGATAATATCTGGCGGTGGGTTTAATTTTCCCCTTGCTTCAACTATTTTGGGAAAATATTCATCGATGATAATCTTCTACGGTTTTTCTCATCTCATCGATGTTAAATCCTGGAAGTTTATATGTTGGTAGATCTTCCTCAGTTATTTGACTACTAAGCAAGAATAATTGTTTATACGTTGTACCAGCAGCAATTTTATCATCGTCGCTACTTTCAATTAACGCTTGCATGATTTTTCGATGATAATTCTCGAAATCTGATGCTACTTTGTTCAGGTGTTCTATTTGCTTGACGATTTCAAGTTGCAGATAAGAGTTAATGGGAGGGTATTCGTTAATATAACAAGCAAATGTTTGGCGTAGTAAATCACTTATTCGTTTGTGTTCATCATTGATGGCACTAAAATGATATCTGATAATATCGTCCATAATAAACATGTAGTTTTCATAATTCCACACCAAGATACCTTTTCTCCCACTACGATCTTGTTCGATTCGTGTTATAAGTTTAAATTTTGGTATTAATGTCCATCTTTCAATCTTGGAGTTTTGTCCAAATATGAAACATTATTGTTGGTAGTAAAATCGGCTTTTTTTAGGTTCTGGTAGTCTCACATAAATCGATGCAACTTCTGGCCATCCTAACACAGTTCTGATCGATGATTGATAAATATATACAGCATAATCTTGTGAGTTTATTTCAATCGCCGCCGATAACGTTGGTTCATGAACAGTAATTGCTATCTTGGATTCTTTTCCTGTAATAGATTTAATTCTGCGTTGGAACTCATCGTTGATTTGCTCAATCTGATAACTGCCCGTTGGAACGCCAACAACTTGCCAATCGGGAGTTCCGTAGGGTTCATTCTTATTTGTGAATACAAGTGAATTATTTGCTTGTAATCCACCTAAGGATTTCGACCTGATATTTGGCCAGCTATAATAAACTCGTAATTGTGCTAGTGCTATTTCGTTAGCTGGAATTGCAGTTGGAAAAACCACATTAAACTCAGGATTGGTTGAACTGGCTGATATCATTGTTGTCTTTAGCGGTGCTGTATTAGTGACGATTTGCTGCAGTAGTTTGTTCGATGACATTATTATTACTATTATTATTTTAAATCGGGAATTTGATCTGGATCGGATATTTTTTCGTCAAATACTTCATTGTAAATTTTTATCATTGTGAACTCCTCATCGGATATTTTACCATCACTAACATATGACGAGGGATACGATGATAGTTTAGAATATGCTGATATCGCCGTGTGTAGTTTTATTGTATACTCGTGTAATTTTGTTTGTGCATGTAGCTGTCTTCTTCGCAATAATACTGAAAATACCAGCAATTGTCGTTGCGGCTGAAACAATGATTGTTACAACTGCAGGCGCGGTCATTGTTATTTTTGATAGCAATACTCCGGTTCCAGCGATGATAGCAGAAACTGAATAAACAATTCTATCAATGACAACCACACGTCTGCGATTTTTTTAAACTTTTACTGTATAATCGTCAACGATATTTTTTAGTTTAGTTTGCCATGTACATACCTGATTGTATCTTCATGAAGAACGTCGATTGGATTTTGATTTATTATACTTTTATTAAGTGATTAATTGAGGTGTTTTCAACGACAATTCCAGACACCACCAGTAAGATGCTGCGGTTAATTTTTTATCAGATGGTTCCAGTGCAAATATTTCTTCGGTATCTTTATTTAACACAATATACACAGTTCCAGAAAAATCATCGGTTGAATGACGCCATGGATATGTGGTAAATATCCTAAATTTTGCAGAGGTGAACACGGCCGACCGGTACACACCAGTGACTTCCTCGGTATGTCTGATAGCGTTATTTTTCCGTGACCATGTTGATGATCCTGATGATACTGTGTATACCACGTTGATGATCTACTTGTGAGGAATTTTAATCAGATTAGGTTTTTCAACGATATCAGGAATTCCACTGACAATATCGTTGAGTCTTGTGTTAATTTCGGAGAGTTTTACGTCAACAACCGCTGGACTTCCAAAAAATTAATTAATGGCTCTGTTTATGTTCCTACGAAAATTCAGAAACGTTTGTACGTGATTAGAAAAGTCAGTTCTAAATGCGGTCATTCCATCGTTGATTGTCGTCAACGAAGTTGTCATCGGGATGTTGCTATCGTCGACGTATTTCTTTGTTGCAGTGTCAAAATCTGATTCTGGTGTTCTGAGATTATTCATTCCGTTGTTGCTGATGTCGAGAAATGCACGCATCATAACACCGTTAATTGATACGAACTTGGATTCTTGATCATCGACATAATTTTTTGTTGCTGCTTCAGTGTCCGTGGACGGATTTCCAAGGTCGGAAATGTTCTTTTGTTTCATGACAATAAAACCAGTGAAAATATCGCCGGTTTTCTTGGCATAATTGTTGATTGAATTTCCAGATTCCTGTATTCTACCGTTTTCATCAAATACAACAATGTTGTCTTTGAGCGCGTTTGTAATTCGTACAAGAATGTTTGTCAACTGGATATTACTTGATTTTAATCGTCCTTGTTTATCCTGAAAAATAACTTCATTGCTGTCTACGCTTGCAAGATTTAAAAGATCATCAATTTCATTTCTGAGATGATTACGAGTTGCATACTTAGATAAATCAACTGTTTGTGGGGTTTTAGTTTTAGCTGATCTTCCGTAAATATCTACCATTATATTTACTAATGCCTGTTTAAAATGTCGACGACGATGTATACTCGTGCACGACTTTATGAGGTGATGTTGTTGATGATGATACAGCGTCAAGTACAGCGAGTACTTCACGGCCACATATTGGCGGATCAGTTATTGTCTGTCTTGGTAATGTTGAATACCAGATTGGAATCTTTTGCATATTGCTAACATGTTTTAAAAATTCGTTTGGTGGTGCCAGTCCATACGAATCGAAATAAATAATTCCACGTGGATCAATCGCGTATGCAACCCAATGAGTAACTGGACCAGAACTTCCATCGAGATTAATGATACCAGTTTCAACATTGTTTGGTTTGTGCGGTAATTGATCACGCATAAAAACACCTGAAGTTTTTGATTTTTAATCGCTTTGCAGCATCAAGTAAATCAAAATTGGACATAGGAAGAATCAACGAAGTGTCCCGGGAAGTCTTAGACCTTTTCCGTACCATGAATAAGGAGTTCCTGGCAGTCTTAGACCATTTCCCTTTTTTTTAGATCTTTTTATTCCTTGTCCTGTTGCTTTCTTTAATTTCTTTGATTATTTGGCTTCATTGAAGTGCCTGAGTTGACGTTCTGTCAATGATAGTTTATTTGAACCACCTGTGATTTGTTCTTTTTTAGCGATATGTTTACTCCACAGTTTTCTTTTGATACTGATTGTAGTTTTTAATCTGACCAGAGTCAGACTGACACTAACATGATGATATGACATTTATAATATCATGAGCGATCTTTACATGTTTTCTACTGGAGCATCAATGACTATCATGCGGCCACCAACACCTTCAAGTAGCATTGTCTTATCGCTGAGTATAACAGCTGTTGCTCTATAATTAGCAATAGCTCCTCTTGTCACACGAGCTCGAAAGTGTATATCAACGACAGATTGCTTAAATAAATCCAAGTGTTCCAGCAAAAAGTAATAGATCGGATACAAAGTTGTAAAATCTAGCTGTGATATTTGTAAACCAGAATCAACATTTTGATCACGTCCCATAAATGACATTAAACGATGATATGCACGTGCTACATGATTTTGATCAAAAAATTTAATAATATATCCTCAGCTGGTTCTTGATGTCCATTTATTCTCACTGAAACCTCAGTAACACCAAGTTTGTCAAATATCATTATACTATGTGTTTGTGAGTTTACTCGTGCAGCATCTTGGAAAGCAACAAATATATGTCGCGGTGTACAGACACCTTGCTCTGATGCTATCTGCCACGAAAATAAACCATTAATTGTACTTTGAACACTATATGTGGTCATCGTTAACCATGATAACATTGATTTACAACTTTGACTCATAAAAGAGAGTAAACGTTCTTCTTCAAGTATTGTTGGAGTCACTACTGGCATCCACAACGAAAGTTTTGTTAATATTACTTTACCAGCATCAACAACAGCAGCAGGTCGCCATATTGCATCATCGTCTGTAGCCTTTCGTACGAGTACAACTGTATGCCTGGCTCCGAAAATAACTTTTCTAACATTTCAACAAAATCCAAAGATATGTGACAGTGGAATTACACATGAAATCGTCTACTTCCATCTTTCAGCATTGATCGACGTGCTGCGAATCCTAAGTTGACTTCTGGATTAGCACCATGAACCACCGGCCACACATCAGCGTCAGCGTTGTCAGCATTGTTTCTTGGTCGTCTTACATTATATGGTCTGTTGTCAGCGTGGTTAGAAGTGTCCTTGGTAAACATCATTGACGGACAAGCTGATCTTGAATAATCGTCGCTGTGTCTTGCAAGGCCAAGTATTGTCGTTGCGACGTCGACGTCTTTCTGAATTGATTCAATATTTTCCGTCAATCATGTACGTAGCGCTGTCAAACAACGCCATGATGCCATTATTAACAATACCAACCATAACATCAGCTCCATATTCAGTATTATCTGTTTTTAAGATCTCACCTTCTACTTCAATAAATGCTTCATCGGTAAGAAATATCTGCTTGTATCCTGAACTTGTAGCTCAGTTCGCCCACGCTGATTTGGCTGTCGTGCGTCATAAGAATAATATTGATAATCGTACACTGATTCATCCTTGAGAAATGGCGCATCCATGTCAAATGGGGGATCAGATACAAGTTTAAACATCTTTATTATACTTACTATCGTCTAATACGAAGACCACTTCCCGCTATCAGACTAGCAGTTATATTTTTTTTTTCTTTTTCTGACATGGGTACACCAGCTAACTCCTCTAGTTTTTGATTTGCAGCTTGATTTATTATTTTACTAACGTTTGCAGGCATCTCTTCAGTGCTGGGTAATTTTACTGGCTGAGGTTTTCGTCGTATTAATCGCGCTAGTCTTTCCTTGATTGCTGAGAATGCTTTGCTAGCAACATCACCAACAGCACCAATATCTTTTCCATGAACAAAGTCAATAGCTTTCATTCCCAGTTGCTTTGCTATCGGTATTACTTTCGGAGCTATCCTTTTAAATAGACCCTGAACAACATCACCGAGTCCATCCCCGTAGATTGCCTTATACGTTGGTAATCTCGAATTTATCACCCTGACCATGGTCGGTCCGCGTTGAGCATTATGTATAATCATCTTATTTTATATCGTTTCTTTAATCGCTGAAATAATCATCAGCGATTTCATTAATGAAGGACCGATACACATTAATATCCATGAAACCGCCTGTAAATCATCTCTGACAAATAGCAACTGCTTCATTAATAATTTCTGAGGAATTATTACCGGCTCGTTTTCCACCAATCAGAATTTCTAATAGTTCAACATCGGCATGGATGTTATTGGGACTTGGAGTAATAAGACCACGTCCTCTTGTAGCTGTACCAATACCGCTTCCAGTTGCACCGGGGAGATCTTGCCAATCTTCTATATCCTCACTTCTTTCTTTGGGTTCGTCGTTGTAGTCGTTGGTACCGTTTAAGATAATCATCTATTCAATTACTAAATTCAATAAATCTTGGATCGTCATTTCGGGCCTGATCAGCTCCTTAATATATGCGAAATATCCATTTGTACCAGGTTTCACGACTTATTCTATCTTTAGCATATTCGGGTCTTAGATGCATTTCTCTCTGATCAAAACTCACTGCGGCAACGTAGGTAATCTTACCGGGTCAATATTTTTCATAAAGGTAACTCGATCTTCAATAAATTTATCATTTGAATCAGTTGTGAATCTTATTCGTTTTGATTCTGGTTCTGATTCTGGTTTACGATACTTTATATCACCTATTTCGGCACGAGCTTGGTCAATACCTTCAAGTATTTCTCGCATTGTTTGAGCAGCAGCTATTTCACCCGGAAGTTCTCGTAAAATTTTCTTGTTTTCTTAGTTCTTTTTGTTATTTTTCAGTTGCTTTAGCGGTTTGTTCTAATGTGGAAAGAAGACCTTTGGTAGTCTCCGTAATTGGTTTAAATAACTGTTCTGTACCTTCCGCAAATTCAACCTTAGCTTCCTGAAGATCTTGTAGTTGTTGTTTGACAGAATCACGGACGGGTGGATATTTTTTGATTGCTTCTAATCTCTCTCTGGCTAGTCTTGCTGAATGTGGTTCCGTTATTGATATAACGATGATTTAATTACAGCAGCAGAGAGGGTGACGACCAACAGTGAGTGTCCGGGTACGTAAACAAACACACATAAAAAAATGAAAACAAAAAGTCAGCAATAAAGTAACAAAATGAGCTAACCCAATTGAGAAATCTCGGTCGGTTAGAGACTTCGGTTTGATGTTATTGATCTTGTATTTTCAGCTTTTGTAGGAACCTTTATTTTTCAAACAAAGACAATTCAACCAAGTGGTCTGTCCACACTCTCTGCTGCTATCAGCGATGTCAGTCCCAACCGCCAGTTAATATCATACAGGTGTGGGGCTGATTTAAAGACCTAGATGTAAACTAACATATCACAGTGGAAAACTCGCTTAGAACAGGATGTAAACTAAACTATCACAGAATGTAATTCATTAACACAGGATGTAAACTTTACATAATTCTACAATAAACTTGTCCATTTAAAAAAATGAAACACAAATGCCATACCACGCTGCCTGAAAACTGACCAAAACGCATGACTTAGACGTACAGATGGACAAGGATACTACATTATGGCCCTGCTATAAATGTAATTTGGCCATATTAAAGATTTGTCATTGTAAACACTACACTAGTTCCGGGTCTGTTCTAATACGCGAGACTGCGGGATTCGTGTCAATTCTCAAACATCGCACTGAAAAATCAATCGGAAGCGCAAACATCACGCAAAATATTTTCAATCCCTAGCTTTACGTCTTTATTAAACCCCTCTTATTTATAGAACATTAACCCCGACCCTTTTTTGGCGCTGGAAGGGGATATCCTATCTCACTTTTCAGTTGTAGAATAGATTATACTATTTATAAACAGTTCCGGTGGCCTATTGGTTAGAGCGGATGCGGGAGGTCGTGGGTTTGAACCCCCGCTGAGTCATACCAAAGACATAAAAATGGTACAAGCAGCTGCCTCACCTGGCGTTCAGCATTAAGAGGTTAGTGTTAGGGCTGGACGGCCTGGTGTCAGGAAGTGACTAGGTGAGACATGATGTTACATGACTGCGGCATGATGAAACAGTATTAGACATCACTATAAACTGTCAAACTGCAGACATACATCGTAGCGATATGACTGAAAAATTGTTAAAGCTACGTTAAAAACACACACACACACACACACACACACACACACACTATTTATAAAATACATCCGATCATATAAAATACATCCGATTACACACATCACTGAGTGTAATTAATGGCATTATTATACTTTTATGAAAAACTGTTGTATTGATGTCGGAGGAATTCGACGATAAGACCTTTCATATAATTATTATAGAGCAAGGTATTTTCGATGGATCAAATTAACACGAACAAATGCATTCATATATATATATATATATATATATATATATATATATATATATATATATATATATATATATATATATATATACACACGCACACGGGGGGGGAGCTGCAACAATTTCCGCGTGAAGCCATATACCGCAGTAGTAATAGTAAATAAGGTTTCTATCTCAGAGACCCCCCTTCCCCCTCCAAAACACTTCTATGTTAACATTTTATCACCAGCCTTTTCTAGCTCAAAATAATGACTTTCACATGATAAGGCTTTCTAGCATATTTCTGACAAAATATGTTTTGTCGGGGCAAGGGGGTCTTTGAGATAGAAACAGCTCATTTACTATTACTGCTAACATAACCATATTTTATGATAATCTTTCTGATACCTGTTGACTCTCATTGGCAGAATATCTGTTAACATACTGTCAATAATACGAAACTCGCGTATTAAATCGTCCATATCATATTTTACGCCTCGCAAATAAGATCGTATCTGATCAAATAATTTTTTATAAGTAATACTTGCTGTTTTACAAGCATTTTTTGTGGTCTCAAGTCGAGGCTCAATTTTCTTACACGCTGTTGAAAGAGAAACACCAACACCAGATATTATTAATAAAAACGGGTTTACTGATGCGCTACTCGAAATTATACCAGAGCCAGTCATTAGCAGTGGTAAATATGATATTACTCGAAGTATTCTACTGTAATACTTGTAACATTGTTTTACACACCAGAGGTTTTTATGATAAAATTTGTAATATTACATTAGTGCGTCCACGTCTTGTTTTGGAATTTATTCTGAAATATTATTGAAATCGACGATCTGTTTTATTATTATACAATATTTGTTTACAATTTTTACACGATAATAAATGTTTTAGTACCAACAATTGAATCAAGAAATTCACGAAACTTATTATTGTTAGGATCAGCTATAAAATCTCTGTATTTGTCATAAACATTCGACGAGGTATCATCGTATCGTTTATCTGTTAGTACCTCATTTTTCTTTAGCCAACTATAGGAATCAAACGTGTTTTCTACATCACGTTCATACAAGTCTGTTTTATTTACCAAATCACGGTATTCTCTTTCTGTTTCATCAATAAACCCTAATACCAAGCTTATTTGATCCAACGTAAAATATTTGAGGACAGGATGTTATCTGATAATTGCGTATGAGACTAAAAAATTTATTAGCATTGATTTTCGGAGTCTGTCTCGTTCAGTTGTGAGAAGACCAATAACATAAGCTACTTTTAACAATAATTTTTCATATGGTTTCGTGAGTATTTTCTCAATTTCATTGTAATAATTTCGTAATGACAATTGTCTTGAGCGTTGGAGCGATGGAAGTGGAACATCATCTTCTTCACTTATATCGTAATAAGAATCAATATTTTCTTCCAACTTTGTTTGTTTGACTTCTTCAGAAAACCGTTCTCGCTCATCATCACTGAAATTATCAATTTCCTTGTCAAAATGTTTGATTATCTCTAGAGATTTGTTAACAATAATCGGATCGAATTCTGGATTTTTACGCATCATTGGTAAAATTGCGTTCGAGTGCACTTTAATAATTAATTCCGTATCCACTGTCATGCCAAAGATTTTTACTATGGTTTTCTTGTCGTGGTAGTACATACCGAGATACTTAAAAAATATCTCGTTTTGAAAAACTATTGTATAACTCCTTGTTTCTTTTTATTTTTATTATTTTAGTTTCCGCTAGTTTGTCAAGACGACTATGATTTTCGTTTACTCGTTTTTCCTCCTGTGCTTTTCCACTATAAGCTCGTGCTTGTAACAGACCTGTTGCAATTATTAATTTTATATTATTCGAATTAAACTCGAGCAATATTTTTTGTAGGGTTTCAGCTTGTTTTTGTTCTTCTAAACAATCATCAAGATGACAGTATCTGTTTATTATATCAAAGTTTCTTATTGCTTCTTTTAGTTGTGGTCCTCGCATATACATAACGCGAATAAAATTAACAACATTTTCTGCCAATGTTGGACGGTTTAATGATTTAATGCTAACTTTTTTCATAACTTGGATTACTTCTGATACTGTATTAATTCCTACATCTTTGTTGGGGTTTAAAATATTATCGTAAAATTCTCTTGCAACGGTTATGATTGCTGGTTCTGACATTTATTTTACAATGTTAGATTAAATTTGATCGTCGAGTGTGTATATTTGAAGTGCTGTCAATCCTGGAAATGGGATTTCAGCTTCGATAACATAAACACGAAAATATAAGTACTTGTTGAAAGTCTTTTCTGTCGGAATTGTAAAATATTATGTTGTTGAAATATACATGTTCTCTGTGTTATGTAATGCTGCCCAGTTGATATCATCGTTTGATCCTTCCAATCCCCAATTATAAATTCTCCAAACACTAGAGTTTAATCGACCGCGTAAATGAAATTGCCAAATGGCGACTGCAATGGGACATTTAATTTTAATCCAAAGGTTTTCAACTTCTCCGTTAGTAGTCCATTCTTGTCTATCAGAGAAAGTGTGATGAGGATAATTTTCAGGATAATATGATGATGCGCTTGCCTCAAACCCAACTCGGTTTTCAGTTGCCTTAAAAAGTATTGGAATATACCCAACATTAATTTTGGTTTGTTTTATACCACAAAACAAACTATCAACGTACGCTTTATTTGTCAGATCATTAGGGTTAACTGGAACATATGTCGTCGTTATTTTGTTGTTTCTCGTACTTATGTTGCCTGACATTGGTCGTTCTAAATACGGGGCGAGTTCTTCTTTTAACTGAACATAACTAATAGCATCAGTATCATCAGCTGGTGGCGAGGTTGTCGGTAATCCAGTCATTTTTTTAGTTATTGCTCGTTATCAGGTTACCTGTCATTATGTCGCCAGCTTCATTGAGCTTGTTATCGTCAACAGATTTTAGTTGCGCATAATTTACAGCTTGTGTAATATCAACATTTTCTGGTGGATACGCAGTTTCCAACCCAATAATTGTTTTACTAGACATATTAATATTACCTATAACCGTTCCACCGGTTTTTATCAAGCTTGTTATTATCCACATACTTCAACTGTAAATAACTTACAGCTTGTGTTTGATTTAAGTTTTCTGGTGGATACGCGGTCTCCAAATTTATAAATTTTTTTTCCTCACATATATAAGGTACCGCTTAAAGTTCCTGCTGTCAATGATAGTTTATCACCTTCAACAGATTTTAGTTGTGCATAACTAACAGCTTGTGTATTAACAACATTTGTTGGCGGATAATTTGTTTCTAAACCTAATATTCGTTGATCTGACATAAATAGGTTTCCTGTCATTGTATCGCCAGCATTTTTAGGTAGCCTGATAAATCAATTTGCCATTCGTTATTGTTGTACTTACAGCCGATGAATCTCCTAATGTTGTTCCAAATCTTGTATAATAGCTCATTATTTGTTTATTGTCTGACAATTTTATATAAACTTAGTTTATAACAATGGCAAAGCCATTGTCGATATTAAATTTTGACACATAACGGCTGGTGTAACATAAAGAGAGCAACGAACTTCCAGACTGTCATTATCTCGTTGTTGGGAGAATTTGATCGGGGAGAACAATTTTGCTGTTGAATTCACTGCTAGGCGATAATTTTAACTACGACAGAGTTTATATTTACACAATTAATCCACAGCAGGATAAATACGAATTATTGAGCGAATACAATAACAAGCTTCGTGATGATCGTAAGGCTGGTGAAGATTTTTTATTATTATTAGACCACCAGAGGAACTTATTCCAGTTAAGCAACTTGACTCAGATGAGCATAAGATCGTTGTTTTTGATGATATTCCACTTAACAATGAAGAGATGAATAAAATAAGATCTTATTTTTCACTGTCACGTAATAAAAAATGCAACTCTGTCTATCTCGGTCAGGGATTTTTCAACGTCGATAAATTTATTAGACGAAATACCAGTTGTTTTATATTATTTCCCGGACTCAACAACGTTGACGTCAGAAATAATGCAAACTAGCAATGTGTCGACGTAACAAAAGATAAATTTATTAAATTGTATCATAAGGAAACGAAAGATAAATATAATTTCTTTTTATTCGATAAATTTGCACGTGATCCAATAAATGTTCCGCTGCTGTATTAAAAAGTATCTAGAGTAAAGTTTTATCAAACTGTTATTGAATAGTAATGGATAAACGAGCAAAGTACAGAAAATATATAGAAAATCTAAAAAAATTGCTCAATCTCATACTGAAGTTAGGAAAAAAGTTCAAGAAGCACGAAGTGGACAAGTAGTTGCCACGGAGGAAGCAGCTAGAATTTTAAAACCAGTTACTGAGGCTTTACTTGGAAAACAATCTGAAACTTTACCGCCATCGGAGGAAGAACTTAACAAATTACAGGAAAAAGGTTTACTTGGATTAATTAAAGAACATCAAGAAACCGATGCTGGAAAAATTATTGCAAGATCTGAAGAAGAAAAAAGAAGAATGTTGGCTGAGGCACTTACAGAGTATATGGTTGATCCTGGCAGAAGACAAACTGAGATAGATCGATTGATCCTCAATCCGTTGGAGCTTGAACGAAAATTATCACAAATGGTAGCAGTTGGGCCAACGGGAAGAAAGTTGGATGAGATGATGAAGATGATGGAAGATATAAAAAAACAACAGGAAACGGAAAGTAAAACTGATAAAGATTTAAGGGAGATGCGTGAGAAAGATGAAGCTTTTAGAAAAGAGCATGGATTGGATGTTCAAGACAGAGAAAGATTCGAAGCTGCTCTAGAAAGTATAACAACGAAATAAGAGATGGTTAGTACAAGTTGTTTAACGAAGAACACAATTTCGAGGATTTAAGAGTAAACGAGATTTTAAAGAAAGAATATAACGCTGATGAAAAAACTAAAAAGTTAACGGAGATAGCGGAAGAAAGTCAGAAATATATCAAAGAAGTAGTGCCAGAAAATGAAAATTACCACGAAAGTATTAGAAAATTTCGACACAGTATTATCGCCGATCTTTACATTAAAGCCATTAATCAAATAAAGCAAAACAGGTACATTCATCACCTTAATGTTTTGAGCACCAAAGCAAAAGAAATAGATCAGGAACGAATACTGGCTATGCCACTTGTTGCGCATATAGATGGCCCTACTGCCAGACAAGCTGAACTAGATCGGTTAATTGATAATCCACATGAAATCAGAGAAAGGTTACAGCCAATTGTGACGGAGAGTCAACAAGATCCAGTTATGGCAAGTGAAACAACATTTGAGCCAGTTATGGCAAGTGAAGCTAGAGAAACAACATTTGAGCCAACTGTAACAAGGGATATTAGCCAACAAGCGGTTGTATCAGATATTGAGCGAGAAAGAAAACTTATTCTAGAGCGAGCGCAAGCTAAAATAGCAGATTGGGAATACAATAATCGTTTTAAAACATACAAAATTAACGTTAATGACATTGAAAATTGGCAAGAAGGCAGGTACAATGAACTAATTAGAAAAAACTTGTCTATTATGGACGCCGGTGATCGAGCTTACAAGAGAATTAACATAGTTACAAAAGTCAAAGATTTTTATAAATATAAGGACGCCTACAGAAATAAAATTATTGCAGGTGTTATTAAGGACGCAATAAAAAGATTTAAAAATAAAACTGATGAAGGAATGAGCTTTCAAAGTTGGCTTGAAAATTACGATTATTTTCGCCTTAAAAAAGTTGGAACTGCAGTAAGAGTATTTACATCAACAGCTGATATGATCGGCAGATTAATGCTGTTGATATCATCGAAAGAAGCTGGAAATGTTGGTGCTGAAATTCACAATGAAATGGCTGATATACTTGATCATGTAAGATCGAAAGAATTACTAACATCGGACGAATACGAAATTTTTTGCACCGCGATATAATCGCGGGCAATATAATTATATAATCTAATAAATAAAGATGTCAACAACATTATTACTCGACTTTAGCACCTCAAGCGCTGCAAAAGATAGCGTAACTTCTTCAGTGAATTATATTCCGCCAATACAACTGGATCCTGAGACAAAATATGAAATTGGACTAATTTCCTGCACGGCGTGGCATTCTATGGCTAACGTAAAAACTAATGTTAATGATGAATTTATATTTCAACCGAAATTGTCGTCGTGGATAGGATTTACAATTTCAAAAGGCGCCTATAATATCATTGATCTAAATAGAACAATTAAAGAGGTTATTGCAAAAAACAATGCAGACGCTGACAACTTTGAGCTAGCACCAAATTATAACACGTTACGCGCTAGAATAACGTTAAAGAATAATATGATGATCGATTTTTCATCGCCAGCAAGCATTGCATCACTGCTCGGATTTTATCATCGACGATACGGATCAAATACGGAACAAACTGTAACATATGATGGTGATCTGCTAGTAAATATAGCTATCGTAAACACAATATTAATAAATTGCTCTATTGCAGCTAGATCTTACTCAGCTAAAGGCAGTAAAGGACAAACAATATACAGTTTTTCGCCGGACATTACGCCTGGTTCATTTATGCAAATTAATCCACGGCAGGTTATTTATTATCCGCTAAATGTTGAAGATCAAATAACAGAAATAAATATGCAATTGACAGATCAGTCTGGACGACAACTTGATCTTAACAATGAAGTTGTTACTTATTACCTACACATGCGCATTGCGTGATTTTGTACAACCTCGTTGTATAACGTGAAACAAAGAAAAAAGTTTACACAAGAAAAATAGTTGGAGGATTTTTAGGAAATATATTTACTAAAATTATTGAAAGTGCTCCTGGAATAGCGCATAAAGTTGCTCCAATTGCACTGGACGCATCAAAAGCCTTTGCGACCGGAGCTGGATCTGCCGCTGGAACTGGGGTGGGGCAAAAATAACTGATAAAATAAAAGGCAAACGGCCAGAAATAAAACAAGTTTTATCAGAAATCGCACCGACGGAAGAAACTAAACGTGCAATGATAAGGACAACAAAAAAACTTTTATCGCCAAGAGGAGAGCAAATTATACAAAAATAAATATCTAAGGCAACAGCACCAAATTTTATATAATGTAATGAATAAAAAATGTCGGTTAAAAATTACATCGACTTGGCTGAGATCTATGACGTAGATGATACAGTAACAGAATTTGAGTATGTTGAATATCTCGACGAAAATTCGAATGAGCCTTATAAAGTTGTCGTTAGAACATTTAATACACGCGACGAGGATGTATTTCTTTTGCCTCATAAAGCAATGTTGGAAGTTCATGGTCAGATTATGACAGTAGCTAATCCACCTGCTGCAATTGCAGCTGGAGCAGAAATAGCTCCATAAACAACGGTTGGAGCCTATTTAAAAGTGCCAGGTATCAGCTAGCTAATCAAACAGTGGAAGATATTTCAAGTCACCTACATGTTGCAAGTACAATACTAAGTACTAATTCGTTTACTGACGATTACTCTAGATCGACTGCAACTAACATGATGTGGTTTAAGGACACTGGAGATGGTGAAGCTGCGCCAGGTGAATTTATTTTAAGAGGAGCATTAGCGTATGGGGCTGATGCAGCTGCAGATGTTGTGATTGTAAGAAATTTTCTTATTGCTAATGCTGTCAATTTTGGTATAGCCCCACCAGCTGCAGGCGCTAACGCAGACGCTACAAGAGTTTCACTTACTGCTGCTTGTAATAATCTTGGTATAACACCACCAGGTGCAGCTGCGAACGGTGTTGCAATGTTAGATTTGATTAATAACGCAAATAGCATAAGAAATATACGTTACATTGATGGTTATGCTAGGAGAAAGGCACTTGCAGCAGGATCACGTCAAATTACAATGATGCTGCCATTGAGTACAATATTTGGATTTTGTCGCGATTATAATAAGGTGTTTCGTGGAGTTAAACATAAACTTGTTTTAGATCGGGCAGAACAAAATGATTGTTTACTTCGGGTTGGCGGCGCCGATGTACAATTTATTATAAACAAATTTGCTTTATGGATGCCACGAATAACAATGTCATTCACCAAAGCAGTAGAATTAAATGATATGCTTTAAAAATATACAAAGAAAATTTATTTTTAGCAACATAAAATATATCAGACTGCAGTTCCAAATACTACCGACTACACATGACGCGTCACAACAACGTCAAGCGAACAACTACAAAAAACAATTATTTGTTGTATTTAAGCGACAAGCGCGACGCGGTAACCAGCAACAAAATAACGCAATATTACATAACGCTGATGTTAGGAAAATATACGCCAGGATAAACTCCAAGCAGTATCCGGAACGAGCGATAGAATGCAATCTCGCGGATGACGCTAAAAAAATCTTACTCGACCGTATTTGTATCTTACGGACGCAGTGGAGGTGGATCTCAATATCAGTAGAGGAATTTCGTACACTTTATCCGATATTTTATTTTGATGTTAGTAAACGCAACGAGCGAGGTGTTGGTTCGACAGCTGATATTGAAATCACCTGGACATTAGGTATGGTTCCAGATACGTTGTACGTTTATGCGCTGATGATCAGCGACAGAATTATAGCAACTGACTCTGTCGGAGGTAAAATGACAGTCCAAGTTTAATATAACTCTCTTGATGTCTAACAAAATACATCGAAAAAGAAATATATTTGACTGACGGTCAAGTTAAAAAATTAGCGGTTGCTATTGCTAATCATAGGCCGGTATCACTAAAAATTAATTCATCGACTACGGGCGGTACTTTAACAAAATTAATGCTAGATAAAACAGATAAATAAATACGATCGCGGTAAACCGTTTATTTTAAATCTAAGCGCCTCGCAAGTAAATGCGGTGAGAGGCGGTTTTCTTGGTCTGGCAATAGCCTCAATAGCCCAAACCTTAATACCTAAAATTTTGCCCGAACTTGGCACATTAGGATTAGCAGCAGCATCTGGAGCGATATCTGGCGCAACAAAAAAGGCTTTCTCTGGAGACGGTATAAAGAAAATTTCTGTCTAAAACTTTAATATAATGCCACAAGGAAAGACAGCAAAATGAAAGACAACAACGAAAAAAAAAAAAAAATAAAATAAAAAGACGTGATAGCGAGAAACAAAAAAAAAAACAACAACAAAAGGCGGATTTATAGGACCATTACTGGCGGGAGTAGCGGGAAGTCTGTTGCCCAATCTGCTGGGAATAGGTCGAGGACTAACATTACCAGGAACACGCCCGCATTAAGTAACTTCGATATACTTGATAAGCTAAAAAAATAAAAAATTTCTACGGAGTTTATTCCAAAGATGAACGTGACAATACACCAGCTGGTGGTTGGTGTGTGATAAATTAACAAGATTTTAAAGACGGATCTTACACACACTGGGTAGCAGTTTACAATAACAACTATTCTGACTAATTTGGTATTCCTCCCAGTCACGTAGTAAAAAATTATATCAACAAAAATATAAAATAATAAATTGTTCATCTTATCAAATTCAGCCAGTTGGAACATCAGCTTGTGGATACTGTTGTATAATGTTGTTACGTATATGTAATTTAATTATTTGTGTATTAGTTTTAAATACTTTTTATTTTAATTTTGTTTCATTATATTTTATTGTAATGATAATTTTCATTTCATTTGAGTCTCTCTTCGGAAAATTGGCTTGACCCGATTAGATTATAACGGTTACTTCAGCATTATTTTTAGCTCACCCTGGTTCACAGATCTTGTAAACATCCCGTGACTACGACTGGCTATTACCAAGGTCATGATCTGCTTGCGTGATAGCTCTAATTTGTAAACAACTTTTTTTATTGAATCTTTTAATAAGATCTGCTAAGTTCTTTCTTGACTGCGTGATAAATGGCATTTTGTTATTGCGCTGCTCAAATTAGTAAATCACGTAGCCTGTCACGTGACCCACCATGTGATCTAAAATCGAGGCTTAAAACAGCCATTTCTACTAGATCTATTCAGTCGTATTTTAAACCTTGAGGGCTCAAGAGGTTTTTATTTTTGTTGCCAGCTTGTACTGAAGATCGTCTATTTCATGGAATTTAATAATTCATTCTCTAGTAAACTACACAAGTGCTTCACATTTTTAAAAGTTCTGAGAGAAAGATATTCAGTGGAAGTTTATTCTGGCAATTCTAAACGGAAACATTATAAACTGTGATTCAATCGAGGATTTGTTGCCGTCAGTACAACGACGTCATCGCCTTCCATATTGGAACGTCATCGAGCTTCGAACCTGGATTCAGTTAGAATTGTTTAGTGATAGGACTTATATTTTTCAATTCTAGGATTAATATTTGGATTATATTCACAAACCGTAAGTCCTATTTCATATTTTTCGTTGTTTTCCAGGGAAATAAATCATTTTTGTTAAATTTACAAAGCTTGTTGGCTTTACTCTTTTCTTTTGTTACTTTTGTACGAGTCTACACGTAACAATGCTTATAAAACAAATATCCCAGCCTAAATTTAATTTTTTAAAACTATTTTACAGTTTGACAATCAACCTTCTCACGTTAATGATGAGATTGCAATTAATTTTATCTAAACTAAGGAATATGTCAACATATTGTCTCAAATGCAAAACTAAAACAGAAAATAAAGATGTAACAACTGAAAAAACAAAGACCAACAGGATAATGCTAAAAAGTATTTGTGTAATCTGTGGAAAAAGAAAAAGTACGTTTTTAAAGAAATTATCCGGAGCAGGAATGTGCTACAAGGTTACTTTAGTAGATGATTAATAAATAATGATATGCGACTGCAATTGTGATAGAGATCTCTGTCTGGAGCAAAATAAAATTGTTACGTACTGTCAGAGATGCAACAACAGAGAAATAATTGGAACAGGTATAGATATACGTAAATTAATTGGCAAATTACCAAAACCAAAAGGAGGTTGGACATTACCAGGCCAATAAATACACTCGACTATATAATCCGCTAGATAAACAACTACATGAAAATGATAATCCGCTGCCCGGACAAGAGCCTTACAATCAGTTTGATGCAACAGCAATGCTTCACGATATCTGCTACCGTGATAACGAACAAGATAAGCACGGCTGTGATGCGATAATGTTAGGTGAACTACGCGACATGAAACCGAAAGAAATTAGAGAACGTTTTCATAGAAGGTTGGTGCAGGGATTTATTAGAGCAAAATATAAACTCGGACTCGGAAAAGAATTGGATGATGATCTTGCAACTGAATTACACAAACCTAAAAAAAAGTTTCCGCGACGTAAAGTTGTCGCAAATGACGTTGACGATATATGGGCGATAGATTTAGTTGTGTCAAATCTTGCTCACTTTAACGACAACAAAAAATACCTTTTTAACGTTGTAGATGTTTTTAGTAAATACGCGTTTAGTGTACCTGTTTCATATGAAACAGGAATATCGATAACTGATGCACTAAAACAAATAATAGTAAGTACAGAAAGAAAACCAAACAGAATCTGGACCGATCATTGAGCGGAGTTTTTTAATAGATAGTTTGAGCAGTTTTTAGAGCAAAATAACATTAAAAAATATGTTGCTGGAAATGAAGGTAAGAGCGTTATCGTCGAGCGATTTAATCGCACGCTAAACGAGCTGATACATAAACATTTGACAGCTATAAATACAAATAAATATATTGACGATCTACAGCAGATTGTTGATAAATATAATAACACGAAGCAAAGATCAATAAAAATGTCACCAAATGATGCAATTAAAAATCCGATTCTTGCAAATGAAAACATGTACCGCAGACATAAATTTAAATTTGGTGATAAAGTTCGAATTTCTCTGACGAAAAACAACATTTGAAAAAGAATTTACTCCAAACTGGAGCGAAGAAGTATTTGTTGTTGATAAAGTTTTACTGACAATACCGGTTACCTATGCACTAAAAGATTTATTGGGTGAGCCTATAACTGGTAGTCTTTACGAGCAGGAACTGCAAAAAACTGAGCAAGATATATTTGTTATTGAAAAAGTTATCAGGAAAGAAAGGCAATAAAAGTTAAGTTAAATGGAGAGGATACAGCGATAAATTTAACAGCTGGGTTCCAACTAAATCTATATCGAAATAATAATATTGTCATAAATTTGCTCGTATTGTAGCAGTACAGATTTACATTTAACCGGTCTACACAACGATATTAAATGTAATTTTCTTGCATTATCAACTGGCATTAAAGTAAATATTTTAACAAAAATAAAATCGTATTTTATGCTCCTTTGTTGGTCAGCAATTTTCACATTAAGAAAAGGTTTAATAAGTTGCCAAAATATTTGTTGCTCGGCAACAGTAAAATTAAATTTTATTATTTTTTGGCGATATGATACTTAACAGTATATAGTCCAGTTGTCGGTCTGCCGTAATTTTTTTTATCAACCACGTCCACGATCTCGTCTTGTTCATCGTCATTGTTAAATAAAATGTCATCTTCTGTATAACCAACCGAGTCGTGTTTATCTACGACTATAGCATCTCCTGCTGTAAAATTATCGTCCGCGATTATATCGCTGGCGTAAATATCAGCAAGTCGTTTCATCAAGTCCATATTATAATATATTTTCATCTAATTTATAATAATAATAATGACTAACGAGATAAAATATCATCAGAAAGTTAATATATTAAATTATGGAGAATTAGCCGAAGCAGTGCGAAAATGTTTGTCAGGATATAGTTATTATTCTGTTGACGTTATTATTATACAAGGTGATTCTAATAAGATTCTGCTAACAGCGGCAGAAAAAAATAAACTTAATGACAGAACATTCATTACACTAAAATTTAACAAAGATGATGTTTTAATGTTTTCTCATAATTATCTTGCCAAAACTGAGCTAGAAAATATAATTAATCGTCATATTTGAAGATGATTCTGTCAAATGTTGATTGTGATGTTGTCGCATTTCTTATTCCATCTGTAATAAATTTTATTGCTCTAGGATTAATATCAAAATATCTTGCCGCAGCTGTTATTGAAGGAAATTTTAGTTCCTCATCTGTACTAACGTTATATGATATTATAGGTTTAGCAGGACATCTGAAATTAATATCACCTCCTCGTCCTCATTTGTTATTTTCTTTAGGCGTGACAAGTTCGAGGTTTTCTAGACGATTATCTGTTTTAATACCGTTGACGTGGTCTATCAATAAACCGTTAGGTACATATTCGTTAAACGTTTCGTAAACAAAACGATGTGATTAATAATTAACTTGATCGGTTAGTGTCCCTCTAACAGTTACCATGAGATATCCACTATTTGGCAAATTACCTAACACTTTTTTTGTTTGGATATTTCGAATAATTCCATTATCATTTGCCTCGTAAAAATCAAATACTGGATGCGAATGAAATTCATCTTGCAATGCTAAATTTTCAATGTTATCATCAGTAACCGCGCCGTTGACATGATATACTTGCTGTTCAGCTGGTATGTCTCCGCAAAACAAAGTGTAAATAAAATCTTTCCTTAGCATTTCGACTCTCTCAGCATTATCACCTTTAACCCTAATTATCATTCCAGCTGGTGTTGATTTTCCAAACGATTGTCTGTATTCGACGTGTATCACTGACCCTAACATATTTCCCGCGTATAAGTTGTACTTGGGATGAACATAATAGTAATCTTGCTCGTTTGCGCTTGTCTGATTTCGTGCCATTATACTATAAGCATTTTATATCTCTAATTGATTATTCAATTAGCGCGTGCGCAGTGTGCGGTGAGATATCGATCAAACAATCAATTAAAGATATAAAATGTTATATAAATATAATGCTGAAATTGCGAGATATTGCTAAGAAGAGCCTTCTAGGAGAACCTACAAAAATAGCCACCGCATTTGCAGGATTTGATAACAGCTATCGGTTTAATAAACAAATCGTTTTAGCAAATTTTAACTCTACACATTTGCTTCATCTTTTGCATCGAATTGTAACGAGAGAACTTGCAGTTCATAAAGGTATCAAGCTAATAGTGCAGTATCATGTTATTTTATCAACGTTACATGCACTGCAAAAAGATATACTTGATAGAATCTTTGAAAATGTAGATTTCATCAACGAGATTGCCGAACCATATTTAACGGCTAAATTACGAAAAATATTATCTGGAACAAATATTTCCTCAGTCGCTGATGAAATACATCAAGAAATAAATCAAACATTGGAGGAATTTACTGTATCAGGATCAGGTTGGAAATTTGAAAAGATCAAAGAAGTTTTATTTCACACAATGAAATATAAAGCACTTCGCGGTAGTTTTTATGTTGATCTCCATCAAAAAATTAAAAACAAAAAATGTTGCATAAATGTCAAAAACCATGAAAACGAATGTTATCGTTGGGCAATTTTGTCTGCTAGACATCCTCAAAGTTGTAACTCTGATCGCGTTGAAAAATATTTGCCGTACAGACGAGCTAAATTTTAATGGGATAAATTTTCCAGTGGTTGAGAATCAGATACCAAAGTTTTAAAAACAAAACGATATTTCAATAAATGTTTTCGGACTAGATGAAAAAGAAAATGTTTACCCGAGATATATTTCAGCATTTGCTACTCAAAACACAATAAATTTATTATCTTATAAAGGATATTACAGCTGGATAAAAACTTTAGCGGCCTAGTAGGCAGACAATATAATAAAATAAAAATAAGAAATATTTTTGTTACCGTTGTTTACAAAGTTTCTCTGAAGATGAAAATCTGCAAGAACATCTTAAATATTGTATTAATGTCCAAAGAATAACAATGCCAGGAGAAAGAGAAAAAAGTATTAAAATTTAAAAATTATAATCATAAATTAAATATTCCGTTTGTTATTTATGATGATTTCGAGTGTCTACTTGTTCCTGTGGCAGGTGCAGAAAATGATCCAAATAAATCAAGCACCAGAAAAATACAACATGTTCCCTGTGGAGCAGCTTATAAAGTAGTTTGTTGCGCTAACGATAATTTTTTAAGTCCAATAAAATTGTACAGATGTAAAAGTTCTGCCGTGTGGTTACTAAAAAATTTAATAGACGATGTTGATAAAATTTTCAACAGATTATCCAGAACAGCTCCAATAAAAATAACATCCAAACAACAACTTGATTTTGATGAGGCAGTTAATTGTCATATCTGCGAGAAACCTCTAGGTAACGATAAAGTGCGCGATCACTGTCATCTAACAGGCCAATATCGCGGTGCAGCACATGACAATTGTAATTTGAAATTTCATGCGCCAGATTTTATTCCTGTTGTTTTATATAATTTTCGTGGTTATGATAGTCATGTCATTGTCGAAGCATTTGGCGATGAGGAAATTAAATCTAAACTTAAATTAAATAATATAATAAAATGTATTCCAAACAATTTTGAAAAGTATATGTCAATTACGCTTGGCAAATTAAATTTCATCGACAGTCTGCAATTTGTGGCAGCACTTAGATGAGCTTGTAAAAGGCTGTAGCAGTTTCAATAATTTAAAAAGTTGTTTTGGTGAAGACTACGTCTCTTTGACAAAAATTGGTGTCTTTCCGTATGAGTACCTCGATGACTGGAGCAGATTTGATGAAACTTATCTTCCTAAATAAAGATAAATGAAAATATTACAGATGACGAGTACAAATATGCACAGGAAATTTGGAATAAATTTGGTTGTAAGACACTTGGTGATAATCATGATTTATATCTGAAAACAGATTTATTATTACTAGCAGATGTTTTCGAGAGTTTTCGTAAAGTTAGTCATGAAAATTATGGATTAGATCCATGTTGGTATTATTCTGCGCCAGGATTGTCATGGGATGCTCTGCTAAAAACAAGCAGGATAGAATTGGATCTCTTAACTGATGTTGATATGTTTAACTTTATTGAAAAAGGCATTCGCGGCGGAATTAGAGTTATAACAAAAAAATATGCGGTAGCTAATAATAAATACTTTAAAAACTTACGATAAAAATTTACCGTCAAATTATATTATTTATCTAGATCAAAATAATTTGTATGGTTCTGCATTGTAAGAGCCAATGCCGTGTAGTGGATTTCATTGGATAACTCCAGATCAATTTCTTAAAGAAACTGAAAAAGATTTACCAGAAAATGTCAGTTATTTTGTTGAAATTGATCTCGATTATCCTCGTTCGTTACATGATGTACATAACGACTATCCGTTTTGTGCAGAGTCAATGATGATCGATTATAGTTTATTATCGCCTGAACAACAAGCAATGACAACAGCAAAAATTTCGATTGTTAATAAGCTAGTTCCAAATTTGTTAAATAAAAGAAATTACGTGATACATTACAAAAATTTAAAACAAGCAGATGCTTGACTAATTCTGAGAAAAGATCATCGCGTGTTAAAATTTAATCAATCACGGTGGATGGCAGATTATATTGATTTAAATACCAAACGTCGTGCTATTGCTAAGACCGACTTTGAGAAAACTTTTTGAAGTTAATGAACAATTCCGTGTTCGGTAAGACGATGGAAAATATCATAAAGCGAGTCAATGTTGAAATTGTAAATGATGCAAATCGCAGAAATAAATTAGTCAGCAATGACGGTTTTGTCAGTATGAAAATATTTAATGAAAATCTTGTTGCAATACAGCGACGAAAGACATATGTAAAGTTAAATAAACCGATTTATGTTGGTGCAGCTGTACTTGATATATCAAAATGGCTAATGTACGACATTCACTATAATTTTACCAAAAAGCAGTGGCCAGTTTAACCTTTAACCCTTCACCTGTAACCTTCACCCAGGTCAAGGTCAAGGTCGTAGGTCAAAGGTTAAATTCAACATGGTTGTAAAAGTAGTAATAGTAAATGAGCTGTTTGTATCTAAGAGACCCCTTACCCCCTTGTCAGAAATATGCTAGAAAGCCTTATCATGTGAAAGTCATTATTTTGAGATGGAAAAATGTCAACATAGAAGCGTTTTGGAGGGGTAAGGGGGTCTCTGAGATAGAAACCTCATTTACTATAACTACTATAGGGACAAAAAGGAAAAATGTTTAAGGTGTAAAAGGATCCAAAAAGTTCATAGGAACAATTGGTAATGGTAACGTTTACTTTATTATCTACAATCCAACATACGCCTTTACAGTCCAACATACCACATATACTATCAAACACACACCAATACTATCCAGCAATTTTTGATTACTATCCTAACAGACAACCCTATTATCCAAACACATTGCATATACTACACAAACATAGACTTACTATCCAGCACCAGCTTTTTGATTACAATACAAAGAAACACCTGATAATCCAGCATCTGTTTTTAGATTACTATCAACCACCACCACTCCACTATCCAAGCAAATACCCTTACAATCCCCAAAATGGATATTCGTGTTTATGCACATACTTTGACATACACTTACAAACACACTATCACAAGAGTGCGAAGTGTTTATAGGGACACTACTATACTCTTACACATAGGCAATCATAAGAGAACGGGGTAAAGGGGTTTAAAGATTTAGTTCTTAATAGAATAGACATACACAAAACAAATACAAACATTAATCGTTTGCAAAAATGATCAGTATCTGTCTTTTCTAGAGATCTGGGTGGCCCTCAAAAGGGCCATTGGGTTCTCTGTCACCACTCTCCTACCTTCAAGGTCGGACAGCACGGGCTGCACATCTTAACCCCCAGTTCTTATAATCAAGTTGTCGTGGTAGAGACTACGAGCCTCAACTAGGCTCGATGGCCCCTTTCTGATAGTCTTCACTCACCTTCGGCAACCTATCTGGGTGTCTTTATCATCAGAATATGTCTTGGATCTTCATTCAGTTCTGGTTCAGGCGCTGAAATCGCTTTATCTGCTCCTTGAACCACTATTCCTCAGCTCAAGCTGCCTTGATCTTCTCCACCTCTTCTTTCATTATTCCTCTCACAGCTCCTTGGCGATTCTTAGCGAAATCATCTCTCTCTCTCTTTAAATGCTTCTTGTGGTGGTAACACTCTAATGTTTCCACCTGCCCAGGAGGTGATCCACTCTTTCGATCATGCTGATGGTCCACCTTCCAACGTTGGTTGTCAGTTTTCTCTACAGGGCCAACAATCAATGACAGGACTGACTGACTGGTCTTGGATTATAGTCGCGTTCGACCAATTGGTCATGTGCAACTGGTTAACGTACGCATCGTGTACTTCTTAATTAATCGTCGAATTGGTGCTAGGCACCCGCTCGACGCTTTAATGCGTACACTGCATTATTCCTAATCATATCCGGAGGCTGGAACTGAGGAGAGGGAGCGAAAGATTTGAGCCTCGACGTCGCTGCTGGGCTCCAATTGACCCTGGGTTGAAAAAAGTTAGACCTATTCCCAATTTCAACAGGTGCAGTCTTGTAATTAATTTTGAAAACTGTTCTCTGTACTAATAACAAGTGCTCAATGGAGTGTAGAACTGAGAGGTTGGGGGTGAGGTGTATCGGTTTCCGCCATGAGTTGCATTATTAGGGACGGTTCTAAATTAATAAGCATCGCTCCTTGATGACAGGTTTGCTCTGAGTTTTAGTTTGTTCACTCTGTGCCACCTTGTGTAGCTGGGCCTGATGGTTTGGGCTATAAACCACCGTATACTGTATACTTTACATGGTCTAACTTTTGTCTTGCAAATGAGGCAGTGCCAATGCTTACTTTTTTGTGTTTTATTGGTGGGGAATGATTTAGACATTTTGCCGCGTTGTGCGTTTTGCTCTGAAGGTTTTAGATATTGGACTAATTTATATTTCCTATTTGTTTTGGGGTCAGATTAGTGGGTCCTATGGTTAAGTTAGGTGTAATGAACCAGACATTGCCGCCTTGTGCGGCGGAGCCTGATGGTCTGGGCTTTGGACCACTTTATACTCTTCGTTAATTTTAATGTGAGTTTGTCGTGTCCTTTAGGTTAGTTATTTATTGTAAACCAAGCGTTGATAGCCTGGGCTTAGGACCACGTTATCCTGAGTACGTGTTCATTAAGGTTTGAGTTAGTACCTGAACTATTCCCTTATTTGTCACTGATACCATTTTTGTTAGGTAGAGAAATAAGTAGGTTACATGTTATGTTAGTATAGGTCAGAGTTATTTGGTTAGTGAAAAAATAGAACGCAAGTTATCGAGTGTATACGGGGTGGAGATGGTGGTGTTATGTAGTTCTTACAGCTGTGTCAAAAATAGTACCATTTTTAATGTTGATTTAGTTGTGGGGTTGGTTCTGACATTGATTATGTTTGAAGTCTGTTGAGGCGTTCCCGTTTGAGCCAATTAAGTGGGAGCTGGGGTACCTAAAACCACGGAGAGTTGGATTAGCCGGACCTTACCGCGAACATAGTCCCCTAATCGGGTTGGTTTACCCATTCCCTCTCCCAAGGCGGTGCTCCCCCTCACCCAGAATAGAAATCTGGGATTTGCCCATTTTAATTATTTTATCATATATTCTATATCTTGTGGCGGTTTTAGTACTTTTTGCAGTTTTTCGTAACGTTGATTTCTAGCAAAGGGTTTTACTCTTCCTCATTCCTATGGCAGAAAGGTATCCCAGGATATTGTTAAATATATAATGGATAATATTTGCTCCTGGTTGTAGGAATTTTGAGTATGATAGCGGACCTAAAATAAAGCATTTTTCTTATTTGCTTTACGTACTTATACACAATGGTAAAGTAGTGTTTATAGACAACCACTATATCCACATAAAACACACAATATGCCCAACAAACACACATTTTATAAAGGGATTAGTTTTCCTAGAGACATGAGTGGCCCTGAAAAGGGCCGTTTTCTTGGTAGCAGCAGAGAGGGTGAACCCTACAACTTTGTAGAGACCTTATTTTTGAAAATTAAGGGTTCCTACGAAGGCTGAAAAAAAATAATAAGTTTTTGCCTTAATAATGAAAACTTCTTTAATTGACCAGATTTTTTCACAATCTGGTCACATACGTATGTCATTCACCCTCTCTGCTGCTATAAATTAAACAGCCATTATAGATATTATCAATAATGAGTACTGGAGAACCATACTCAGCTAAATTAGCTCGAGAGCGACTAGAGGCAATTAAAAAATATCTACCCGTTCGTAATTCTGTTAAGCAACAACTGCAATCGCGTCAGGAATCTCAAGTTGAATTTGAAGAGGATACAAAAAAATTATTTAAACCTATCACTGAGACCACTAAAGGTATTCTACCTGTGTTGGAGAAAACCGCTGAAGTAACTGGAAAAATAGCAGAAGGAACTGAAAAAATAGCAAGAAGAACAAAAAAAAACAAAAAAAATTTTACGTGAACTTCCAGCCGAAATAGCTGCTACGATGCCAGTTCCGGAAATTCTTGAAGGTATTGAACAAGTTCGTGGTGAAATAGGTGACATAAAGGGTCGTATACAAGAACCAGGAGAACCAGAAGAACAAGAAGCGAGGGAGAGAGTTGCGTTGAGTGACAAATTTATCGAAGGTGCTATTGATTATATTGAAAAAAAAATTGAAAATGTAGGAGATTTAGCTATACTTGCTGTGATAAGTTTCGATAATCGAAAAAAGTATTTAAAACCTGAATATGCTGATAAATCTGTAGGTCGTGATGATTGGTACAAATGGATATTTCGTATACACCATAAAACTGATCAGGCTAGAAATAGTGATACAAGATTTATTGATTATATGAAGGCAATAGATAATTATATTGCCTTCATACAATTACCGCCAGAACAACAACAACAAATAATAAAACAACAACAATATCAACGAGAACAACAACAACGAGAAAAAATACCAAAACCATTTGAGCAACCAATTCATTATTATCCAGTATCACCAAAAACACTACAACAAAAACAAGAGTTACAACGAAAAGCACCACCGAAACCAAGTGAAGAGGAAGAAGAAGAATTTCAAGACGCTCCCGGCGCAATTGGAAGTGGTTTAGGAAGTGGTCTTATTACTTGTCCCAATAATATCCTTGCTGATGTCGATCGATTAGAAATTCTCATTGAAGGAAAACGAGCTGGTAATAATTCCCCAGAAATCATTAATGAAGCAGCTGATATTTGTAAACGATTATTTAGTGGCGGCATCATGGATATTAATGTATATCGGTCTCTCATTAATGAAATCGCCGATGATTATTATAGTGACTAAGTATGTAATTAGTGATAAAATCACTTAATAATAATATGATCATACACAATAATCGTGGACCTACCATGGTCAGGGTAATAAACTCTCGATTACCGATATACAGAGCAACCTACGGAGATGGACTAGGTGATGTTGTTCAGGGTCTGTTTAGAAGGATAGCCCCAAAAGCAATACCGATTGCAAAGCAACTAGGAATGAAAGCTATTGATGTTGTTCGTGAAAAGGGTATAGGCGCTGTTGGTAATCTCGCTAGCAAAGCGTTTTCAGCAATTAAAGATAGACTATCACGATTAATACGCAGACCGACCCGACCTGTGAAATTACCTAGCACTGAAGTGATGCCAGCAAGCGTAAGTAAAATAATAAATCAAGCAGCTAATCAAAAACTAGCGGAGTTAGCTGATATCCCGATGTCGGAAAAGGAAAAAAATATAACCGCTAGTCTGATAGGAGGAAGTGGTCTTCGAGTTAGACGAAGACGATAATAATAAAGATGTTTAAGCGCGTATCTGACCCCGCGTTTGACATGGATGCACCAGTTCTCAAAGATGAGTCTGTGCGCGATTATCAGTATTATTCTTATGACGCACGAATTCCAGATCAGCGTGGACGAATCGAACTACAGGTTCAGGATACAAGTAGATATTTCTTACCCGCTGAAGCATTTAGGTTAGAACTGGTTTTGTTAATAATGGTATTATGGCGTTATTTGATAGCGCTACGTACATGATTGACGGAAAAAATATTGAATCAATTCAGAAAGACGTCGACGTTGCCACAACGATATTAGGTCTTGCAAGATACAGCGACGATTACTCAAGATCAGCTGGTCCATCAATGATGTTCTCAAAAGATACTTCTGACTACCCTGACAGTAGACAACACAATTTAGTACAAACACCACAGAATACTGCAGTAAATCCACAACCAGCTGGAATGATAGCCCGGCCTGCTGCTGATTTTCCGTTATTGCACAGTGTTAATTCAGAATTCAACTTAGGATTTACAGCACGTCGAGCAATGTTAAAGGGTAATAGGAAATCATTTTCTTGTATGATTCCACTGTCACACATCTTTGGATTCTGTAGAAATGTTAGAAAAATTATTTTTGGAGCCAAACATACGGTTGTACTTGTACGAAAAGGCGATGATAATGATGCAATGTGGCACATTATGGGAGAGGGTGCTAATCCTGTTGCTATAGAGGCTGCAACTGCGGCACTTCATGGTAAAGTAATACTGACCAAACTTTCACTGTGGATGCCAGTGATGACTCCAACAATATCTGAAGAAGATCGGTTACTATCTTTTATGAGTCAGGGTGGTAAATCGACGTTATCATGGTTAACGATGACCACAGATGCTATCCAGAGTAATATTAATGGTCTATTTACGTGGCAAATAGCATCACAGCAAGGTGTTTCTGCACCGCGACATATATTTATTGCGCTTCAAAATACTGCACGAGTAAATAATCAAACACAAAGTATAATGATATTTGACAAACTCGGTGTTTCTGAAGTTTCATTAAGGATAAATGGACATCAAGAACCATCCCAGGATATATTACTGAATTTTGAAAATAATCATGTAGCACGTGCATATCATCGATTAATGACATTCATGGGTCGTGATCAAAATATTGATACTGGTTTACAAATATCTCAGCTAGATTTTACAACGTTGTATCCGATTTATTACTTTTCACTAGAACATTTAGATTTAACTAGACAATCTGTTGTATATATTCATTTTCGAGCTCGTGTGATTCGAGGAGTTATTGCTAATTACAGAGCAATAGCCGTTATACTCAGCGATAAATCTATGTTACTCGAAGGTGTTGGTGGACGAATGAGAGTTATTGATGCTCCAGTGGAAAACATGTAATTAGATCGCTCATAATATTATAAATGTCATATCATCACGTTAGTGTAAGTCTGACTCCTGGTCAGATTAAAAAGCTACAATCATCATCAAAAAATAATCGTGCGGTAAAAATATCATTAAAAAAAGAACAAATCGCGGGTGGTCCGAATAAGCTATCGCTGACTGAACGTCAGTATAATCACTTTAATAAAGCCAAGCGATTAAAGACTGGTGTACGACTTGATCTTTCCGCAGCGGTTATTAAAGACATCGCTAAAACGGTTGGTATATTTCCGCTTCTTGCAGCAATACCAGCATTAATAGCAGCTGCAGCACCAGCTGTTGCAAAGGCAGCTGCGCTAGGTGCTGTTGGAACAGCTGCTGGAATGGCGTTAAAGAAAGCAACCGGAAAAGGAATCAAAAAAAAGGGAAGAGGTTTAAGATTACCAGGGACCCCGCCTTCGTGGTACGGAAAGGGTCTAAGATTACCAGGGACAGTTTACTAATAACACCCATGTCCAATTTTGATTTACTTAATGCTGTTAAGCAATTAAAAATAAAAAATTTCAGAGGTGTTTTTATGCGCGATCAATTACCTACCGTTGCAATGCAACATGAAACCGGTATCATTAATCTCGATAAAAAATTCTGGCCCAGGCACGCATTGGGTCGCATATGCAATTGATCCACGTGGAATTATTTATTTCGATTCGTATGGATTAGCACCACCAAAAGAATTTTTAAAGTACGTTACCGGCGATATTCCAATCTGGTATTCAACGCTACCGACACAAAAAATAACTGATCCTCCAATATGCGGCCGTAAAACCCTCGCTATGCTTGATGCTGTATCAAAATCAACAGCACCGCCTCATAAAGTCGTACACGCGTTCACTACACTACGTCATAATACTTAAACTGATATCAGTAAACATAATGGTAGATATTTATGGAAGATCCTTAGGTAAAACTCAGAAGTTCGATTTATCTAAATATGCAACTCTTGATCAGCTCAGAAATGAAATCGATGATTTATTAAATATCACGAGTGTGGATCAAAATGAAGTCGTCGTTTTTCAAGACAAACAAGGACGATTAAAAACGAGTAATATACAACTACTAGATGTTCTTGTACGAATTCCCAACGCGGTTGTTAATAATGTCGTTACTTTCACTGATCAAGGTAAAATACAGGATTCCGGTAAGTCGGTTAACGATTATGGTAAGAAAACTGGTGATGTATTTACCGGTGATGTTATTATGTCAGGAAGAAAAATTACATATCTTGGAGATCCAATCGCAGATACAGACGCAGCAACAAAAAAATACGTGTTGATCAAGAATCCAAGTACGTGTCAGTGCGTGGTGGTATAATGCGTGCATTTCTCAACATGAATAGTAACGGTATTAATAATCTCAGAACACCAGAAACAGATTTTGACGCTGCAACGAAGAAATACGTCGACGATAAGGAAATTCCAATAACGACTTCGTTAACGACAATTAATGATGGAATTGCTGCATTTAGAACTGAATATTTTAATCATGTACAAACATTTCTAAATTTTCGTAGAAATGTAAACAGATCTATTAACGAATTTTTTTGGAACTCCACCAACTGTTATTATTAATCTCGCTGACATTAACGCAAGACTCAACGATATCATTAGTGGTATTCCTAATATTATTCAAAAAACTAATCTCGTTAAAATTCCTCACAAGCAGATCATTAATATCGTGTACACAGTCGCATCAGGAAAAGCAACATGGTCGCAGGAAAATAACACTTTTAAACACACTGCAGAGGTTACTGGTGTATACAGATTATCTGTATTTAGTAGTGCAAAATTCAGTATATTTACCACATTTCCATGGCGTCATTCAACCGATGATTTTTCTGGAATTGTGTCTATAGTGTTAAATAAAGATGTCGAGGAAACGTTTATGCTGATAGCGAATGATAAAAAGTTAACCGCAGCGACTTATTGGTGGTGTATTGAGTTTGTAGCTGAAACTCCCGAATTAGTTACTTAAATAAGTATAATGAATCAAGAATCATTTATCGACGTTCAACGTCACAGATACGCTCAAGTATGTGAGTGTCAAACTAAACTAAAAAATATCATCGACGATTACACGATAAAGGTAAAAAAATATCGTCCTCGTATGGTCGTTATTGATATAATGATATACTCGGTTTCTGCTGTTATTGCTGGAACTGGATTATTATTATCAACAATAACGATGACAGCGCCTGCAGTTGTAACGATTATAGTTTCAACGGCAACAACATGTGCAGGTATTTTCAGTATTATCTCTAAAAAAATATCTACGTGTACAAATGATAAACTAAACAAGTACGTGATGAAATTGCACACAGCAACAGCCGCATACACTAAATTATGCTCGTATATTTCAGCGTATCTCAGTGATGGTAAAATATCTGATGAGGAGTTCGTAACGATAATGAAAACCTACGATGAAGCATTCATAATCGCTAGTGATAATAACGGAAAGATGGAGAATTAAATAATAACGATAATAATAATGTCAGAGTCGCGCGAATTACTTCAGCAGATCGTAACTAATACAACGCCGTCAAAAACTACTATGATATCATTAAGTTCAACCAATCCTGAATTTAGCGTTAATTTTCCGACTGCAATTCCAGCAAAGGAAATCTCATTAGCGCAATTACGAGTTTATCATAGCTGGCCTAATATTAGATCAAAACCATTTGGTGGACAACCAGCAAATAATTCACTGGTATTCGCGAATAAAAATAAACCTGATGGAACACCTGATTGGCAAGTTGTTGGAATTTCAACGGGCAGTTATCAAATAGAACAGATTAATGATGAGTTCCAACGCAGAATTAAATCTATCACAGGGAAAGAATCTAAAATAGCGATTACTGTTCACGAACCAACACTATCAGCGGCGATTGAAATAAATTCTCCTGATTACCTCGTAGATATTTATCAAAGTTTGATTAGATCCGTGTTAGGATGGCCTGAAGTCGCACTGGTTTATAATGGAGTTTCAGAACCAAAACTAGAAGAATTTAAAACGAGTGAAGAAAAATTCATTAAAGATCCAGAATATCGAGAAAATTATCCATGGTATCGTATAGCATTTAGATTTGATCCAAACGACGATATATATTACTTTACCGATTTTTACGGTAAAAGAATTCCCAAGACAAGTAGATCAGCATTTAATATTATCGTTACACCAGAAGGGAAGCAACGAGATATTGTTGATGTAAGATTTATTAAAAATTTTTTAGATATTCTTAAACCCGAATATGATAAAACGTTTAATGATTTAAAAAATTTACTTATTTCATTATCGCAACATTATGATCATAATATCAAGCAGCAAATAATCGAGTCAATAAAATACTTGAATGGTATCTTATTCGATTTATACATCGCCAATCGAAGTATTATAAACGTTGCAACTGATATTAGTAGAATTGATTTCACAAATCCAAAAATGAAGCAAGTATTTCTTGATCATTATAAAATAACAGAAAAAGATTTACAAACATTTGTTATACCAGATTTAAATAACGCTGAAATGAAGAAATCATTAAATGATCTTATTGAAGAATATTATCCGGGAGTAATTGAATCGTGGAAAAAAATAGCCCCACCACCGGCTATACTAAAACACAATAACAATCCCTTTGGTGCCGGTAGACATATATCGCCAGGCATTGTAAACATAACAACAACAATTGCAGTCAATCTGGTATGCGATGTTATTGAAGGTAGCTATCAGGTAGATCTTTCAAAATCTAATCAGGCCCAGCAAGGGTATATACTATATTCATTTAGCCCTAAAGATCCACCAGGGTGGTTAATTGTAAATGAACCAATTAATCCCGTTTACCTGCGAGTTCATAATCCATTTCTGACAAGAATAAATTTCAAACTCACTGACCAGGCAGGAAACATTTTGGATCTAAGACAAGAATCTCTTAATATTAATTTGTATATACGCTCATAGAACGTCTGATTATTTAATCAGGGGGAAAAAAAATAATCTGATGAGTAAATACATGAATAATAATCAATTTTCTATGATTAAAGCAATTGTATATATAATAAAGCGAGATAACTCGGCTATCTCTCTGCGGAGTAAATTGAACGATTATTTCCCTTACTACGTTACCTGTACAAATCCAGTTGTATATACGTGTATAGCGTATATTAGTCCGTCTGTCTGTTACATTAACGAACTATAACTTATACACGCAAATTATTTTATGAATTTTGAAAAACTGAAGTACAGTTCTACATTCTATTAGTAATACAAGTTCTGTGAGACAGCACAAATATTATATATATACTTAAATTTAACTGTATTATTGATAAGAGAACGATGGCCGAAATGGTAAGACGGTTGGACGTAGATCGAAGCTCTACAGACTCTCGTGTGTTCGAGTCTCCAAAAATGCTAAAGATATTATCTTGCATTTGCGACTGATGCTTATTTAATTGGGTGGACCCGGAGTATTTCCTCGATATCCACAACAGACAAAATACACTCTCCTATCATACACCCTTGAGGGGTGTACCTTTTACACTCCCGGGGTTTTGTATGGGGGGGAGAGTGTACAAAATCTGTTGGACGTAGACAAGATTCCCCCGTCATCACCATTTGTATATATTTCATGTTCATAAAATCATTAGGATAAGTTTATGTTTGTGCAGTCCAAAATCAAAATCATAAACCATCTGTATATATTTCATAACCATACAAAAACAGCTCCCTGACAAAAAAAAAGTCATGGGAGCTAATATTTATTTTTATATTAAATATATATATATATATATATATATATATATATATATATATATATATATATATATATATATATATAATGAACCATGTAAACATCAATGATATTATCTGTGCTATTAAAACACTAAAACATAACGGAATAAAAATATCTGATAATCTCGACCCTCAGAAAATTATGTGCGATTTTGAATTACTGCAACAAAGAAAATTTGATAATAAATATACACTACCTTCAAACTACAGATTTATAAAATTAATTTATCAATCTATGCTTGAATCACTAGCTATAGTAAACGACAATCGGGTAAAGCTATTTGCACCTCTTGCACGTTCGATCGAAAATATTAAATCCGAACTGTCTCACGAGTACGAAAGAAAAAAGATCGTGGATAATCGTGTAATGCAATTAAGAAAGATTATGCTATCTGATTCTGTCAATGCTGAGAGCAGCGACGATGAAGGTGGACCCTTGACAGAGTCAGTGACTGTAATTATGGCTAAACAAAATCCTTGGGAAAATTAACGTAGATATCTCTCATAGATATGCTTCACCTCATATTATATCCCAACCATGTTTCAGTAGGTATCAAATAATATTAAAAATACGGTAGACTAAACGTATTGAAAATTTATTTTTTGTGTAAATCTTTTGGAAAAGGAAGATTTTTGTATATTTTCTGCGACAAATTGTACCGATTGTGGTGCTATGTCAAAGTATTTGGCAGCCGCATTCATTGATGGGAAAGTTATTTCTTGGTCTGTTTCTGTATTTATAGATTTAATAGCTCTCTTTTCTGTATAATTTACACCTTCCTGTGTTTCCGGATTTACAATTTTGACTCTGTGTAGTAACTCGTAAATTAGAAATCGAATTATCAAGCTTATCACCATTGATGTGATCCACCACATACCCATCCTTGATTATTCAAAAAAAAACACTCGTAGGTAAATATATGAGATAAATAATTTTTTTTCTTGCCATTAACAGTAAATCTAAGATAACCAGTATTGGTAACACTACCTACTGGTTTTTTTAATCTGCAGTTTCTAATCACACCTTCTCGAGATGCTTCGTAATTAGTAAGGATTGGATGTGACACAAACTCATTTTGTTCCATTTATATATAATACTATTTGTTTAAATCATTATTTTTTGAAAATCTAGCCAAATAGTCTTCTTCGGTTTTTATAGGAGAGTCAGCATTATTTTTTTTATCGTAATATCGTTTTAACTCTCTGTACTTTTTACCACCGCATTGTGCGCACAATTGAGTTTTTCCTCGCACTCCAGCACTACACACAATACACGGTTTTGGTCCTGTACTTCCATTTCTGACACATTGCATATGATAACTGCAGTATTCATTCACGCATGATCTGTTACACGGAGACGTATAACCGATTTTTAACCAGTGGCATTGATTTGGTTGAATCATATACAAAAGATTAATGTTCAATTAAATATATACTTGCCCTAATTATAATATGGAGGAATTATCCGTTATTGAACCTTCCCCTGCTAGATTTGACCTTGATAGACTATCAGAATATAAATTTAGTACTTCGATGCAGGATCTGGCATTAACGGATGAGGATGTAACCGAACGTATTCGTGAAGCAAAAAAAGGAATTTCGTGACGATGGTGCAGTTCATGCATGGTCCACATTCAGAGTTGGAAATGTTACTAATATGATGAATGACAAACGAGGAAAAGTAATTATTAATCACCTTGATAATCAAAAATATTTTATTTTAATAAAATTTATTGTAAATACAGAAGAAGATATTTGGATTATTCGTGATAAGCGTGATCCAGTCCGTGTGCAGCCCCGGGGTAATATTGTTCTTTTGAGTAATAAATCTAAACCCGGAATACTTACTGGCATTGATAAACCCTACTATATACAAAGTTATCCAGCAACTGCAGTTGTATATGGAATATTTCCGCTGAATGATAAACCTAATGTTGCGGATCTCAAACCGATGAAAATATCAAGAATAAACTGCGTAGCTGAACGAGTTACAGAACACTTTACAAACGCAATACGTGGTAATGGTTTAACTGATTTAAGACGTAAAAAAATAAACACATGGGCAGAAACGGTTAAAGATGCTGGTGCATCTATTAAGGATGTTGCTGAACTAGAAAAGCTATTAAGATTTCCAATAACAGTAAAAACACTAACCGGAGAGATATTATACGAACCAAAATATATAAAAAATGGAAACCCTATAACAATCGTTGATCATAATGCACATGCATGGACTAATGCTGTAACGATATTTCCACGAGATAGAAAAGTTAAGTTTTATGATGGTGTTATATTTGATTTTATTAAAAATATCAGCAAAAGCGACCCTGTGTCTGTTTGGTTATTTCAAAGTTCAGAATACGATTACGATCAGTTTGTACGGCCTAACGGTGATATTTATCGTACAGAATTTCTTCATGAAGAAATGGAACATCTTGCATTGAAATATACATCTGATGATGTCATAGTTGGACAATTACTGAAAAACTGTTTTACCGTACCATCGGTTGCTGCCCATTTCGCTCAGGAGAAAAATTCATGGAAAACGACACGATCAGAATTCCTTGAAGATGTCAAGAAAAGCTGTTTAGAATATGGTCACGGTGGGTTATGGAACACCAAATACGATTATAATGATGTTATCTCGGTTGATATGGTAGCGTGTTATCCTGGGAGTTTTCTTGGATATGGAGTATGTTCTAAATACTTTAAGAGATTCGGACATCCTACACATGACATGACCAGGGTTGCGATAAACGGACATTTTCCAGATTTTGACTTAACCGGATTTGCTCATGTAGAATTATTCGAATTTGCAGAAAATCTCCATCCGATTACTTATGCTTGGTTTGGAAGACATTTTTCAGAAAAATATTGGGTTCCAATAGTACTATTGCGATATATGCTTGATGTTGGAATTTTAATATCGTTGAGAGTAACTGAAGCGATTATATCGTTTAATTCACAGAAGCAAGTTTGGTTACCAGAACCGAACAGATTTAATATTGATGATACCAGAAAAGAATTCCCTGATATTGATGAAGATCATATTATTAAAATAAATAAATACAGAAACGAGTACGATGAGAAATTTGCAAAAGATCTCGGTAGAAAGATAATCGGTAAATTTACTCAAGGTGGTTCATACGATTATAAACGACATTGTACAAGATTGATTATGGACGACGCTGAACTAGATTTTATAATCGCTGATACAACGGAAAAAAAAAACGTTTATAAACAGATGTAATGCTTATTTATCAGATGGAACAAAACTAGGTACCATTGTGAGCTACCTTGATGGCGACTCACCACAATTTACTCATTTAAGATCTTCAATGTTGGCATATGTTTCTACAAATCTATTATCGATGATAAATAAATTTCCCCGTTACGCCGTCAGAGTCGCTACGGATTCATTTTATGTACATAAAAAATATAAAAATTTATTAAAACTCGGTAATGGTGAATGGGGGACATGGAGAATAAAACAAGAAAATATACTTAGTTATTCTGAATCTGCAGATGTTGAAATTGCGGAGACATATCACAAAAATAATAATCAAATATTAAAGTCATCTGCACCATCTGTGCACGATCCTGTATCTAAACATAAAGCCGTTTATCTTAATGGGTGTGGTGGTTCAGGTAAAACAACTCGTGCGATTAATTTATTTATAAATAATACATCAGATATGATTGTTTTAACACCGACGCACAAACTTGCTAGAGAAATAAAGCAACGAGGAGTAAAATCGTGTACATATCACAGTTTCTTTAGATGGTGCGGAGACACATGGACTCCATCGCGGATGGGTGAGAAATTTATACATAAATATATTATATGGGACGAGATATGCACGGTGTCGTTAGAAACACTAAAAACATTTCTTCTATGGTTATTGACAAAGAATACTGCTGTGATTATGTGTGGCGATCATGGTCAACCACCACCCTTTGTTGGACAGTCTCCACATGAATGGCTGAAGAATAACGTAAATTATTATGAAGAAATACATGATGACCATAGAGCTATCGATGAACCGCTGAAGGAATTTAAAAGGTTAATCAGGCTTCAGCCAGACAGAGTACAATGTGAGATAATGCGAGGAGTAATTCCAGAGACTTCTATGAATGAATTTTGGACTTCATGGAATCCCGCTGATTTAATAGTCGCGAGTAGAAAGGTAGCTCGTGATGAACTACAGGATAAATTATTTCTGTTACATAAAGAAAAGTTTTCAGATCTACCAGTACCTTTGTGTTATCGCCCAGCAGATACTGGACGACAGAATATTGATGTTGAAATTCCTGGTGCCTTGGTTCCACCAAGGATACAGAATCTTGTCTTGAATGATATTATTTTAGTCGATATTAATGTCGTTGAGAATGCGCTGAGTATGAATAAATCACCGTGGACGTTAGGATATGCTATAACGATTCACTCGTCACGGGGATTAACTATAACTGATACTAAAATCTGGATTGTAGATGATCGGATCGAATGGTCGAATTTAGTCTATCTCGCCGTATCTCGAGTCAGGAGAATATCGCAACTGAGTAGAGTTATTATGAATTTTATAGAAAATAATGATCAAACTGTTAATAATGACGTAATAAGAAAAAAACTATCTGGTTATAAGCAGTTTGACAAAAAAAATAATCATGACTTTGATATTAATGTTGAATTTATTATAAAACTAAAACAATTACAGAATAATAATTGCGCAAGTTGCAACTGTAATATGTCATGGCAGTATTCGAATCCAAGACAATTTACCGTAGACAGAATTAATAGTGATCTTGGTCACACACGTGAAAATGTAATGCTGACTTGTCTTGATTGTAATCGACGTCGAGGCTCTGGACGTTTACAAAATTGAGCTTGGTGGTAATTGTGTATCCTCAGGAATTATTTGCAATTGTTCACGTACAAATCCACGCTGAGGGGCTGTAGAATCTAGTCTGTATATTGGAGGTCTACCAGTGGATCTAACCACACTAGAAATTTTATGTGTAGTCACGCTCCAGATAGGATCGGTTGCTCTTTTTTTACCACCTTCAAGTTCACCAGGTTCATATAAATATCTTACAGTTACATTACCTAATACTGGTTGAGAGAAAGATTCACGTCGTCCGTAGCTACGGGGTATATATATTTTTTTGATCGCATTAGAAGGTTTCATGGAAGTTGCACGAGTAATTTCATTATTCAACGCAGCTATCACACTCGGTAATCTTGCAACCCATTCACGAGATCTATCTTTGAGGTCAGTAGATATTTCCTTTGCATATTGATATCCGAATAACCGCTTGGCAAGTGTTCTATTAAATCGTTCAACGATTGCCTGATCACGATGAATTTCAGTATGTCCTCGTCTGATTTTAACGTTACGTTTCTTCATCAACGATGATACTACTCCAAGAAATTCTTTACCGGGATCAACCTGTAGTAGTTTTGGCCATCGTAGACCACCTCGATGATAAATTCGTTCGAACGCAGATGCAACTTCGGATGCTGTTTTCGTTGATAGCGGCTCCGCTTCTTTATATCTGCTCGCAACGTCAACGACAGTTAACGCGTATTTGTATGTGCGTGATTTTCGTCCACGTGTTTTAATGGTATCGTGTGGTAAAAACAAAATATCTGCTTGATGAACTTCGTTAGGGACACTAACATCAAAATGCGCGTAATGAATTCTTTTAGGTGGACTTAGGAAGATTTGCCATATTGCCTGTCGTGCTAACCATGATGCAGCGACATCACGTGAAACTTTTGCTGCTTCGGCGAGTTTACTAATAGCTGCCTTACCTCTCCAAAATCCTCTCGGGGAAGTTTACCTTTCATAGCAGTTTTTACTAGAAAACTAGCTAATTTTTCTCTGAGAGATTTATTAGGTATAGAATTTAACGCGTGAATCAATTTCACATCCGCAAGATGTCGGTGTTGCAAATCCTTACTTTTATACGCGACATCGTGAACGTGACACGCTTGATCGATCTTATTTGCTGGATACTCTCCTGGTTTTGGTTGATCTTGATCATCGAGTCTGATATCGAGACGAGTTCCAGGACCACAATAATTATATCCGGGTAAATGTTTCTCACCGGAATATTTAGCCCATGGAGTTCCTGGTAATTTTCCTAACGAAGCAGCGATATCACCCCCACCTGTCTTTGTTGGAATAAATTTATATTTCTTGGTACCACATTTCGCACACTTGCCTGTAAGTGCACGTCTTTTATTTCTTGTTGTTATTGTCGTTAATTCAGTAGTATCGGTAGGTGCTCTGCATCGAACACAATATAGAATCATATTATTTATTATATGGATATAATTGACTTTTCTGCGACACGAAAGCAAGAACCAGTAAAGCACCATCCAGCGCTTCCGAATTCTATCAGAATGATTATAATAGGCCCATCTGGAAGTGGGAAGGCGCAATTACTGCTTAATCTAATAATGCGATGGCTGAAGTGGGATAAATTGTATTTAGTAGCGCCATCTGTAGATGATCAGCGATGTTACAAAGTACTTAAAGATTTTAATGAAAACGCAAAATTGTTGCATGAAGACAGTGAAGTCATAGACTTTATTACTGATATTGATGAAGCGCCATCTGTAGATGATCTGGATGGATTCATTAATAATTTAGTAGTGTATGATGATGTTATGCTGGACAAACAATCAAATCAAGCTAGAATATTTTCACGAGGTAGACATAAAAATACAGACGTGATTTATGTTACACAGAGATATACACAAATTCCAAAAGTAATCAGAGACAACTGCAATATTTTGGTTGTGTTTAATGGCGTAGATAATCATACGCTACAAAATATTTATTATACTTGGTGTTCAGGCGACATGGACATGAACAAATTTAAAAATTTCTTTTCAAAGGCACAAGCTGCTCCCTTTGGTTTTGTAACGATAAATTTACACGATCCTAGGTCAAGATATCGCAACGGACTTGATATAATTTTTGGATAAAAATCATAGCAGCAGAGAGGGTGAAGGACATACGCGTAGTGACCAGATTGTGAAAAAATCTGGTCAATTAAAGAAGTTTTCATTATTAAAGCAAAAATGTTTTTTTAAAACCCTCGTAGGAACCCTTAATTTTCAAAAATAAGGTCTCTACAAAGTTGTAGGGTTCACCCTCTCTGCTGCTGTATCTGTGATACATCTTCTGGGCGCTTCACATTTGCATTCAAATAAATAATGATGCAATATTCAATATATTTACAAATTGTTTACCTTTCATTAACTTTTAAAAGAAATAAATAAGAAGTACGTTTCCCTGGCTTTGTAAACGTACCACTTACCTATCTATCAGTGCTTACATATACATAGATACATACATGTTCCGCCTGCCTATCTTTCAGGGCATACATACAACGAATACAGAGAAAAAGTAACAATGAGAGAAGAAAAACAAGAAGAAAACAAAATCGCAACAAACGGCAATGTTAATTTTCAATGTATGTGAAGAAGGCGCCGGAAGGTACAGTTGAAGCAGAGAAAAATACATAGGATAAACTAACACAAAGGAGCTAATGCAATGAAATGAAAACGACGGTAATAAAGCAATAACAGGACAGAAAAGGGACTGAAGAAAGCCAAAAGATATACACACACATTTAAACAAACATGGTTCCAAAAAAAACAAACTCGGCAAGAGACATTTCTTTATTAAAAGCACCCTCCCCTCCCTCACACACCCTTTCTCTCAATCCTTACCTACCTACCTACCTACCTAACTACCTACCAAGCCACTTACCTACCTACAGATATAAACACATTCACTATTGCATGCAGGTATATTTAGATGCATATTGCACCCATCGTCCGTCCATTAATTCATACCTGCCACCAGCTTTCCTGTCTTTGAATCTATGTACCTATCGACTTGCATACATTCATTCCAGTCCGATGACTGCTTCGGACACATTAAATAGAAATCCAAGAATAGTTACCCTTTTAATGCACAATCTCAATACCAATACAATAAATCAAGATAGTCTCGTGGCACTGAATCCAGATCTCCTAATGCTCCATTCTCGAAAATTATATCCAGAACAGGCAAGTTCCTTGAAATAGTGGTGCACTATGACAATACACTTCCCTGTCCTACTTACGATAATATTTACGATGTACCGAAATGCACCGATTTACCGTTGTCTGGGACACTAACAAAATCTATTTCATCACAGTTTCGTTGAAGCTTAATCCATAATTCTTACTGTTGGGTCGATCATTCAGCACAATGAGAAAGTTTTGTGGCATAAAGGCTCTGTCAGAGATACAGATAAAGCTCAAAACTACGACTACGTCCTTGTAGCAGATAAATTACTCAAGCGAGTAGTGCCTTTGTTAGATATCCGTTTACCACATATTACCACTGTACAAAATCCCTGATGTGCACATGTATTACAATGTAAACTCCTGTTGATCAGCTATAATCTATTCGCAGGTATGCAAATCGATATAAAACATATTACCACTTGTCCATACGTCTGTTAGTGCAAATCATTTGTGTAAGCCATTCTTTATTATTTTGTCTCATATGGATTCATTATACAACATAGGTATACGCTAGTAACTCGTATCCATGTATTGCCTTGTCAGTGAGATGTCGAATTGCCTCTATAATTACTTTCCGCGGCCTTTCTTGCGGTTCATACGCACATGTACATACGTCAAGCCAACTTGCCTTTTATATCAGGTACACCGTATTGTGCTGACATACAAAGGCAAGAGTACACGCACGTATATGTATCCATTTCGTAATTTCCTCTTTTATTATTTCCATATGGAAAAAAGTTATAAGTACTATAATTATTTGTAATTAATGATATTTTGTATTAACTGCGTTTCCGCAAAAGGATAAATACTGTAGCAAAACACAAATACCGTCACAAATACTGTGATCAAAAGACAAATACTATCATCAAATTACAAACTGAGTCGCAAATACTGTAGCAAAAGACAAACACTCTAGTTAGGTGTCAACTCAGAACATTAATATACTAGATGTCTCATATATGTTAAAGTAGTCAGTATCGTTCTTTTTCTTCTGTATATGGATGGATGGATAGATGGATGGAAGGACGGATGGATGGATGCATGTGTACATATATGTAGGCACGCACGTAGGTAGTTAGGTACGTACTTAGGCAGTCAGGGAGACGTGTGTGTTTGTGTATAAGTATGTCTGTATATATGTGTGTATATGTATATATGTATGTGTGTATATATTTGTGTATGTGTGTGTGTGTGATTTGGACCTTTTACGTAGCTTTAACAATTTTTCAGTCATATCGCTGCAGTGTGGCAGTTTATAGTGATATCTAGCACTGGGTCATCACGCCTGCAGACACGTAGAATGATGACCCACCCAGTCACATTATCCTGACACCAGGCTGACCAGTCCTAACACTGACCTCTTAATGCTGAGCGCCTTGCGAGGCAGCTGTTAGTACCATGTTTTGTACGTCTTCGGTATGACTTGGCCAGAGTTCGAACCCGCGACCTCCCGCTTCCGAGACATACGCTCTAAACAGGCCACCTGAGCGGTCTGGGAGGAAGGTAGATAGGTAGATAGTTAGGTAGATATTTAGTTGCAATAACGTATGTTGGTGACCGAAACTGCATTGCTTGGCGGTTGCAAATCCTTTGCTAGGCAATAAAGTCACTTACTTGCTTTATTAATTTATTAACATGAGGTCTCTGATTGTCGGAAAGAACATTGACCTTAATGTGTAACGTAGATTACAGGTAACTTCGTCCAAATGTTTTCATGGGTGTAGTGTTAAGCTGTGCTGATTAAGATATTATTTTCTCGACCTGATGAATTAAGTAGCCCGACACCCCCCCCCCCCGCAACCCCGCCTCCAACTCCATCACAGACATTTCATACTCAGAAGTAGCACGGAATGTACAATTTCTGCCACAAGTCATATAAAAATCGTTTATATTTTTTTAAAAAAAGTTTGGTTTATATATTTTGATAATATAGGATTACATAATTTCAGATCTGCTTCTTGTTGGTCTCTCCATTCACTTCACACAAAGTCTCTCTGACATTGATAAGCTGATGCATAATTGCACTCATTAATTCAAACATGCCACACACTCATACACCATACCTAGTAGAGTAAATATTGATCAAGTTTACCATCATCTGGCATACTCTTTATTAAGCTTGCGTTTTTTATGACACGAACGAAAAATGGATCAGTTCTAGATTAATTGATCAGCATGTACACTTACTAAATAACTTAACGATAAACTTTATAATGAAAAATAGACCTCATGCAAAATGTTTAGGTGTTTAACTGCAATAGATGTATTTAGAGATGTGTAATTATTATATCAAGCTTTGACGTTTATGTGAAATTATTTTCTATTAGATATTTATTTATTATAGTTGTCGTCATTTTGACTGATGACACGCGTTGGGCAGTCTTGAAGAACAAAGGAACTTCAAAATATTTTCTAGGCACAACACTATATTTTATACAAGAATTCTATATGTTTCTCATCTATTCTAATTTAGAGAAATTGCTCAGAATTATTGTTACATTCCATTGCAGTACCTCTCTTTCGCTTTGTCGTAGTACTGTTCGTACATTAAGAGTACTGATCAATCTAGCACCCTACAACAAAGGGTAACTGGTTTTCCAGTTGTTTAATTTTGCTCTTCGTGCTAACTAAGCTTTATTAGATTCATTTTGCCAATGACATTTTTCACTCTAAGATCCTATGAATAGCTTGTGTACTTTAACGATTAGTGCATGTACAGTTCGTAGTACTTTTGTCTTAATGAATTTTCAAGGTTGTTATGCCAAGTTCCAGCAAACATCATAACTTGGTCCAAATAGATAATTACTGATGCGAATGGAGGTCGAAAGAACATCACGTCATTCAAAGAGGACAACTGTACTGTATGAAGGGAAGATTGCCTTAGTTTGTGATTAGACAAATCTTAAACAGCAACGGTAGACTTGATTATTGGAGAGGTAATCACAATATTAAATCATTCGCTGCAAGAAACAGTGCAATTAAATAATGCGTTGTTAAACTGAATTAATTTATTTTTGTTTTTATAGAAGCAATAGAACGCGGAAAAGAGATGCATTGAGAGACTTTTGATTAAAATCGATAACTATTTGTGGGAAACGCAGACTTTGGAATAATTATTTTAAACATAACATACCATAAACTGGATTATTGTGAAATTATTCAAAGACTTAAAATATATTTTGATTTACCGTGAAAGATTCAAAGTCAGTTTTGGGACGTAATCTTCCTTGGATTCATCTTGAATTCAAGTAAACATTTCTGGATATTAAAACAGCGATTCTTGTGTGGAATTAACACATAAACACATTAGAATTTGCATTCGGAATAACTTAGGAGAATATCCGAATTACCCGCAATTCATATAACATTTAGGAAGTTTATAAATTTATGCCATTGTGTACGTAAGTCATTTTTAATTTTTTCGTTTATATTTTAGGAAAATAGTTTTGTTCATTGTAACTGAATTTTTAAGCACATCCCATACCAATTTAATTAATATCCTGCTCAACACAGCATTGTGCATAATCTCTGGAACACTATGTCCTACTCCTTTACCATGGCTGCTGGTACTCAGCAACATTCCTCCTCCACATCTGCTTTGCCAGGAAGCAACCATAAAAGTGTTGGCTACGGTCCATGCCAGTGAGTCTTCCACCATATATGGACATCACCTCACATCCAGCAGTCCGCTTGACTTCGATACACCCATTCAGGTTAGGTTCGATGCCGGAGGATATGGCCATAGAACACAATTAATTTTGCTATATATTCTCTACATTTGTTTCTCATTACTGAATTTTTCACTGTGTGACAATCAATACAAATCATGTTAATCTAAAACACCTTGAAAGATGACTTCACGGTGAAGTTCGTATCAAGGGTTGACCTGCATTTTTTTGAGAGGCTGAATTGTAAACAAAGCATCATGCAACGGAACACAGATTTCATTTCCGGATCATCACCAAGGCCTTATTACTCACTGTGCACTGTTGCCGAAGTACACACAGACAACCACACCATAAGCTCATATTCTCAAGAATAAACAATTGCCTTTAAGTCCCTACCAAAAATGCACCAATAAAACTCTTCTATCACCACCAAAATGAGAAAGGAAAAAATGTTCTAAAAATAGACTAGAACTACATTCGTGGGTACTGAACTGGAAGTACTAATTGTGACCCGATGCCTGACAGGGTCAGACGATTTCACCTCCATGGACAAAGCTTCCATCCGTCATCAAATGAATGTCTCGTAAATACTGCTGCAAAGTTTTAAGGAATTTCATTCATGAATCGGACAGTTACAGGATTTTATCTGACACCACTGTAACACAAGCACAAGCTAATTCCAAATATCCGAATGTCAAAACTGCACAAAACTTAAAGTTTAATTGTGATTTTGCTAATCAAGATAAACACTTCAAATAAACTGTAACTAGTTTTTAGTCCTAACACCAATCTGAAAAGTACTAGAAATTAAACTTGACTTTAAACTTTCTTAGAAAATTCAATTTTAAAAAATGATACTTATTTTTATATGAAAATTTAAATTTAACTTAAATTTTAATGAAAATGTAAAACCTGAAGTTGACAAATTTTATTCTGTGGCAAAGCCTCTCCATTTCTGTATCATGAACATCAATGGTTTTCCTTATCAGGTGTGAAGTAATTAAACCAGGGCCTGCCAATCAAAGGTAACACCTGAAATCTGGTAGCATCTAAATACGCAAGCTAGGGGTAATAACCAAGTCCATGACATCATTTCCACCCATGAAGGGGAGAAGCCCTCATATGTTTGGCTTCCAATAGTATTGAAGAGTTGGTGTAGTTCTCTGAAAC